>QUOP01000255.1:0-155683 GCA_003675405.1 Hericium coralloides | reverse complement strand
GTATGGCCTGTTGGACGTGTTTAGAAATCAGGATGGTTATCGAGTCCGGTGAGTCAAGGAATGCCCGGATCTGATTTGACGAGTCCGAGTCCGAGAGAGTCGGTTAAAGTGCACGTTAGTCCGAGAACGTAGCAGTCCGCAAGTGCTGGAACAATTAATCCGAGACCTGGCTAATCCGGCTGAACCGAAAACCGGATCGGATCCGGATTTGGCGATGAGTCCGGATGGTTAGTCCGGGTCCGGGTCCGTTAATCCGGATGGGGGCAAACCGAGACGAGCTCGACCGTAATTTACGAGGCATGAGATATAGGGGGCGGAGCTCAGCTGTAAGCTACGGTACATATCTATATAAGCTGGCCCGTAACTTGCGGTCTATGCGGAAACTGAGCTCGCCCGTAGCTTACGGACCAAAAAGGTGTCATTTGAGCTCGTTTGACCAGCCCGTAACTTGCGGCCTTAGGTCACTTTTGTCTGGCCCGTAGGTTGCGGCGAAAGTCACACCATTGACTGATGGCGGCTTCGCCGATGATGGCGAACACGAATGCTCAGTTGACAGCTCTCGGGAGTTAGTCGAGGAAGAAGACAGTGAGCAAGATGAACTTGATCCTAGTGGTATGTATCATTGTGCAGTTCTTGTTGCCGCTGACCTCATACGGCGTTCCAGATAGCGACGAAATCATCGAAGTTGACCCACCTCCGCAGCGGCTCATTCTGCGAATCCCGGCGCATTCATGCACAGCTGGCGACCGCAGGGAACGTTCTCCACTATGCAATCACACTCTCCCACAAACACCTCCGAAAAAGCGACCCCATACTCCAACTACGCCACCTTGCCCGCGTACGATTAGGCGTGTGGCTTCCGTGTCGCCAGATCCTGGGCACCCATATGCGAAATACATGGCCGAACTAGAAGCCGATGACAGTGAGAATCCATTTCTGTTCGAGTCAAGCACGACACGAGCTACCAAAGCGCCTGTCGTTCTCGAGGCGGCGGGCAACAATCCCCCATCCTCTGCAGCACCACCGCCCAAGCGCCCCCATGGCAGGCCTCGTAAGGTGAAAGATAATGCACCTCCCGCGGCAGCGCCCACACCTCCTGTCGATCCGAAGTCAAGACCTTTCACTGCGAAGATCTGGATTGACGTCGAAGGCGATCCCATTCTTGTCAAGGGCAAGATGACCAAAGGCGATAAACTGAAGGCAGGCGACAAATATGCATTCGGCCCTGTGATCCTGACAAACGATATGACCTGGGAGGACTGTCTTGGGGTCTTCGCGCAAGCCATCCACACGCAAGTCGAGAATCTCATGGTGCAGAGTATGTCTTGGCACTGGCACAACGGCAAGAAGAGTCCACTTGCGCTGACGTCGGAGGATGGTTTTTGGGCGTTGGTGGATGAAATTCATGGGTGTCAGAGCAAGAATAAGTGCGAGCATGTCGATCCGATCAAGGTTGACATGGCGAAGCCAAGGGTGCCATCTCAGGAAGCACCTGTACGTCAGTTTAATTTCACGTTCCTAGATCTATATTGATTGCTCAACCGTCATTGACAGCCATGGGCTCAGCCATCGCTTGTTCAGCAACATCAGCCGCAGCAGATCATCATCGAGCACGATTCGAAGGGCAGCGAGAAGGTATATATGTATCTTTCATCGTATGTGTTCTATGGAACTCAACGCTGGACATTTAGTTGTCTCTTGATGCACGACTACAGCCAATCGCAGATGAGCTCAGCATGAAGTATCCTATCGGTTTGTGCAAGGACCATCTGGATCTCAAGTGCTTCCACTACGCTCCAAATAATTGGCATTTTGAGCTTACCTCGGTTCGATTGAAAGTGTGGGCCAATGCTATTGTTTGTTATTTATTAATTTGTATGGCCATATGCTAATTCTACTTGATCAGATGAGAAATCGGGCAACAGACGTCAACATACCGATTGGGATGGCTGGCTTCGGCGAGAAAGATACTATCAAGCAACGCAACGTAGCTTCCACTCCGATGCCTGCTCCAGCAACACATGCCACAGGTGTAGGGGGTGTCCCACCAGTAAATATGGGCTGGCCTTACCAACCGGCACCAATGCCGCCCATGGCATACCCCTCATTTTATCCACCTATGCAATCATTTCCGGGATACGGTGCTCTAAATCAATTCGAAATGGCGCCGTTTCCATATGCAGTATTGCACGGACCCCCAGCTACCCCTGATCTCCCGCAAGCTGGCCCTTCTCACCAAAAGCTCGATGATCACCGTCACTCATCTCCCGTTCCTGTTGATCCAACATATGATATCAACGAGTGGTGTTCGCACGTCGGGTTGGATAGTCGTGTGGCATGGCGCCTTGAGCGCTTGGGGTTTCGAGCTGGGGAGTCATTAGTTGGTGTGTCAGAGCGTTACTGGAAGGACGTGGGATTTCTTCCTGAGGAGTGGGAAGACGTTGTACGGGCTGCAAAGGACTACCGAGGTAGGATGCATCAACAGCTTTTTAAGTAACAGCTTTTTATAAATAAACTGCATGGTCATTGCCATGTTCTATGATACCCACCTTCATTCTATCCTTCATCTATAATTGAGCTATGTTTCTTTGTATAACCCCCGATACCCATGCCAAGTGCACCCAGTCGTTACATATCATACATTAGCAATGATCATTACATTTAATATCCACTGTCTCGGAACCATCCTGCCGCTTTCTCTGGCGTAACCGCAATCGCACATGCATCAAGAATATTGGCCTCAAGGTTTGGGCTACTACGCAACTCCATGCAATGTCGTAAAAAATATGCCTTTACTGTAAAATTTGAGGTGAACGGAAGTACCCTTTGAGAAAACGTGGCGGCGTACTGGAACTAAAGCTCTCCTTGATTGGGTTCATATCGGGAGAATAAGCTGGCAAGAAAAGAAGAAGACATCCTGCAATGAGAAGACATTAAAAACAGTGCATGCATGATAAAGGCGGAGATGGAGATCTACCTGAAGCCTCGACAAGCTCTCGCAAAGCGTCACTTTTATGTATGCTGCAGTTATCCATGACAAGAACGCTACGAGGCTGGGGGTACGGATTCATCATCGGTAGCTATGAATTCATTTCAGTTATGCCAAATAATCTTGAGATGATCAAACACGTACAAGATCTGTTGCTACAAAGTCATAGAACTCGAACGCATTCACCGCACCATGTACAATGCGCATCGCAATGTAACCGTCAAGGGTCAGAGCAGGGAGTAGACTGTAGCATTGACCACAAATGTGAGGAATAACCTCAGTTGCTTGTTGACCAGCTATGGCACGCCCATAATCTCGTTCGAGATTGCGGCCATCGAAGCTTGATTCGTCCACAAAGACATACTGCCCTGCGACATAATTCTGTGTTGTAGTCGCTCTCCAAGCTGCACGTAGAGCCGGATCGTGCTGCACGGCCGTTTTCTGAAGCCACTTGTATGTGAGTGCAATTGCGCAGAGGGTATTGTGGAGCGCTCCGATGCTGATCGAGATATCGTGCACAACAGCGAGCCACGCTTTGAGCTCGTCCAGATACAGGGAGGGAAGGTCGAGGAGGAGTTGACGCATGTCTTCTATGACATCAGCATGGAGAATCCGGGGCCTTCCCTGAGGGAGATGGGGAGGGATGACAGAACTGTGCTGCTTGACGTTGTCGGTCCAGTGACGGAGACTCGATTGTGAAACGTTGAGTGCGAGTTTGATCTCCTCTTCACCCCACCCATCATCAAGGAGCTCCATTGCTCGCTCCTTCATGCCGGGATCAATCTTTCTGAAGACCATCAGTGCTACAGGACATGTAATGGCAGGCTGACCGAGTTTTCCTGAGGAGACGGATGACATTTGGATAGCGCTTCGGGTGCTCTGTAGCATCGACTCGAGTCGCCACCGAGCCAACAATGTCGGCGCTGAAACGTCAATTCTGGTGACTCCTGCTGTCGACGCTGAGCCTAAGTGTACAATATATCATTCTATCATTACAGTAGGTATGGTACACGGTAGTTACAGTACATAGGACGGTAGATATGGGTTTTTTGGGTTCTTTGCATTTTTTGCATTTTTTCGAGTTTTCCAATCACATCGCGTGTCGGAGTTCAAGGTTTTCTGAATCAGCTGTAACATGACATGCTATAATACAGACTATATAGATAAATACAAATACAAAAAAGGACTACAACAGAAGCTACAAAATAAATACTACAGGTATATACACTACAAACAACCTTATCATTGTACTAGAAAAAACATTAATATAAGATAGCAACAAATATAACAATATAAACTTACTCAAGCCAACAAAAAGCAAAAATCTATCTGAGAGTAGAAGGCATAAAGTCTAAAACAACAAAGGTAACAAAATTAGTATAATAAGAGACAAGAAAAGAGTATTGAAAGCTTATCTTAGGAATTGAAAACAACAAGGCCAATAGAAACAACAATGGCGACAATGAAAAAGCAACAACAAGAGCAACAAGAGCAACAAGAGCAACAATGAGAGCAACAGGAGCAACAATGAGAGCAAAAAGAGCAACAACAAGAGTGACAACAAGAGAGGGCAACAACAACATCGAAGGCATCGACATGGCTCCAGGTGGTGGGGGTTAAAGAGCAAGATGCAATGCGCATCACGCACCTCTTATATACAACCAAGCCAAGAATTGTAGCTGCTAGGCATTGCTGAGTAGTGCATCAGGGACTGCCCAGCAAACTTGACTAAACTGAACCTGCTCCTCATGGGAGTTATGTATAGTAAATACATAGAGTGCCCATTAGTTCCATCTGTATTTAGATTATATAGCTGTAGGACTTTTTTCTAAATTTATGCAAATTTATTTGATTTGTCGAGGCTCGAATACTTTAACTTCGCTTGTTCGGTGGCTGAAGCACTGAACACACGTCAACTAGTTTGTCTCTCTTACTCTATCTCTCATCTCTCATCACTGTCTTCTTTGTTCCCTCACGACCCTCTCCATCATCTACTCTCAGGTCATCAAGTCCGAAGGTCTGGAGGGTTCTAGAGGGTTAGGCCAAAGAAGGGCCTCTCAGGTAAGTAAAAAAACTCTTATTGTTTTTATTCATGCTAATCTCGAGAGTATCGCTCGTTCGAGCGATACTCCATCTGGAAAAACCGTATGTACTATCGTGAACTACCACTGGCTACAGTAGCTACAGTAGCTAGAGTAGTTGACATAGTGTCTGTAGAACTCTTCTTACTTGGGGGAAGAGGGCCGATGCTTCACACAGCAAAATGATTCCTTTTATTTTCTCCTATGAAGGTGCATAGATGAGTAAACTTATTTTTTATTCCTTTGCATAGTGCAAACAGAGTCTTGGACAGCATATTTGGTGAAATTGTGATAGATTTGTTTGATGACCTCTAAGTCTCAAGTCCTTGGCATGGGGGCAAATGAGGCTGCATGAGAGCAAGTCACGCAAGGCGATAGGTGTACACAGGAGGCGATGAGCATGTGCTTGTCAGTGGATGTTTACTCATCAGTGGATACACTCGAGGTAATGCATCAGTGGCAGTGAACAAGGTGGTGCATCTATGCAGAAGTCAGTGGGGGAAAGGTAAGGGTGTGAGCAACCCAGCAGAGCCATGTGCAACTCAATGTAGGTGCACATGAGTTGGTAGGAGCATGTGGGAGTTGGTGAGGGCCTACAGAGTACAAAACAAGAGTATCACTCATGGTGTCAAGTAAGACTCTCTCAATTAGTATGATAAAACTACAGTAAAACTGTAGCTACGCATCTGTACTCCCAGCCTAGCAGGAATCAGAAAAGAAAAAAGAAAAACAAGACACTTTGATACAACTTGAAGTTCCTTCATGAGGAACAAGTAGGTAGATGTGGAAGGAAGATGAGGTGGCAAACAGGAACTTGTGTATACAGCAGTTGTACACAGAGTCCATCTGAGAAAATTAACACTGGTATGTAGAACTATATAGCTTACATAGTTCTAATGGGTCCATAGCAATTCCCTTTTCTACATAGTCATCAAGTAATCTACATAGAGCTATCATAGCTCATCATAGCTCTCACAGCATAAAATATAACTATATAACTACCATAGCATAGAGTATCAACTACCATAGCTGCCATGGTTATTATAGAATATGGTAGCTATAAGAATTATGTGGCCTATGTGGTATATCTTCATTATAATATTATGTCTAGCTAGTAACATTGCTATGCACTCTATGCTACCTCTGCCCAATATGTTACTTCAACATATCATAAAATCACCATAAACATATTATAAGTTTTTTAAAATAAATAAAACATTGAAAATGATCAAAACATATTTATTTCAAGAGGCACTACTACAAGTTGTACACTACCCTACAACATTCTACAAATCTTGTTAACTAAAGAGATAAGATAAGAAAGGCTTTAAAAAAGCGAAAATAGCTCTACAAGAAATAAAAGATTAGTATAAGGTTATAGTCAAGAAAGGTCATAGACTTACACAGAAACATACAAAAAGAAGAAAAAAGCGAAAATATCTTTGATAACATCATCATATTAGTGACATTAAGAACATAAGAACATAAGCATAAGGAACTTACCGAAGACAACAAAACATCAAAAGACTATTTCTCTCATTTTGAAGACAAGAGATGGTAGTGGTTGAAAGGAAAGAGAGGCAGTGCATCGCATGCACCTTACAAACTGAGCGAGCCTGAAATGCAGGTGCAATTCGGCCCAACACTGCTGAGCATCCCATTAGAGGCTAAGTTCCAGTTTTAACTAAGTTCATCCCATTGTGCCATAGCTAGTAGAACTTAAATCAGATACTTGTCTCATTAGATCATGACATAAACATGTATACTATCTTATTCTTTTTTCTCTGATTTTATTGGATTTTATTTGAGTTACTAAGCTCAAAAACATTCAAGTATGTGTTCAGTGGCTGAAGCACCGAAACATTGTGTCGATGTTTCTGTCTCTCTCGCTGTCCCCATCATCCCCACTCTCTCCTTCTCTCTCCCCTCCTTCCTCTTTTTTACTCGTCAAAGCGAACATGGAGGGCTTCAGTAGGAAGCAGGGGTATCACAGGTGCCAGTGAGTAAAAAAAAAGTTTTTTTTTTGTTCAAACTTTGTGCTAACTCGAGAGTATTGCTCAAACGAGCGATACTCTTGATATCTTCTCCTCGTGCCACCGCTCCTCACACATCACGCCCCCCTTCTGCCATCGCCGACACGTCGCCATGCTCAGTGTGCTGCCTCTGACGACCACAGCTGCATGTGCCATTGCACGTGCGCAGTTGGCCACAACACTGAGCACTCATGATTCTGGGTTTGAAACATCTCTGAGTCAACAGAGATCAAACCAGTCATCTACCGATAGCTAAGGCTTGGCTATAGTAGTCAATGTGTGGCTTCACTCAAGGAACTGTTTTTTTCTGATGTATCTTGAGAAAAGACTTTGATCGTTCAACTTGTTGAATTGTACTCCAGTACAGCCATAGTTGAGATGACAAATGGTGCCTATATTTGGGCAACATTCTTTGTCCTGCTGCTTACAAATGTTTATATGTAATTTTGTTGTACCTTGCTGCACATCTATGCCCACATATTCTGCTTCACTGTTAAGGTATGTAAACTACATAACACTATTATTAGAGTCATAGCATTGGTTGAAAGCTTGGTACACAGAAAACTCATTTTTTTGACATAAAAAATCGAGTTTTTTTGCTATTTAATTCAATGTTTTTGAGTCTAAAAATTGAATTCATATACACATTTAAAATCTTAGCTGTCAAGCATTAAACACATTTATTTTAAATTAAAACATAAGAAAAAACAAAATGGCCAGAGGTGAAATTGAACCTGTAACCTCATCAGACTGAGCAAACAGCAAACATCGAGACATTCAGTCATGTGATGTACGTCTTAATGGCCGTTAAGACACACACCATGTGACCTTACTTGCTTACATAAGCAAAAGTCAGTTTTGAAGCACACAACATCTCTCTGCTGGCCTTTTCTTTAGACAGTTGTTGAAGCCAATGGTCCCTCTACCAGTGGCTGTAACACTGTTAGACTGATTCTTCTTCCCTCGATGTGGGTGGATGGTGAGGATGTCTATCTGATGGCTGTAGTGGTCATCCTGTATGTATCTCACTTGCTGATGTAGTGGACTAATTTCATTTTAGCTCAATCAATATTGTACCAATGATGCCATATGAGGGCTTGTTGGAAGCAGATTAATGGCTGCTTTTAGATGATATCTTGTGAGTCATAATAGCATCACTGGTTACCAAGATATAAGGGTATGACTGATTGATGATGTGGCAGACTAATTCCTTTATAGCTCTGTCAATATTGCACCAAGCATGATGTATGAGGGCTTTTTGGAATCAGGTTTACAATAGCTTTCTAACAATATAGTGGGCAACACCATAGCGTCATTGGTTGCTGAGATAGCAAACAATATTCTTTTGCTAATATGGCACATAAGCCAGAAAGTATCTCTGCTTCCAGTGATCCGATTTCTGTATTGTAAATTGCATTGAAAAGGTGTGGGTCAAGGTGTCAAAACACAATTTACCATTTGTTAATTGATAGCTTCATCGCAGAGCTATAAAGCAATCAGTGTTCCCAGGGGGAAAATACAGAAACAATTTGCGTTCTGCGAGTTCTCAACCAATCTGGACGCATAAGGTATTGCTGGAAAGCCCTGAATAATTAGATTCCGACGCATTTGAGAATGAGTATATCGGTGGAGAATTGATTGAGTTAGCTTGGATTCAAACATTTTAGGGGGAAAAACAAAGAAACATTTCGCATTCTGCGAGTTTTGATCCGATCTAGATGCATGAGGTATAGCTGGAAAGCTATGAATGAGCATATTCTGAAACACCTAAGAAGGAGTAAATCGGTTGAGAATTGACTGAGTTAGCAAAGGTGCAAGTATGCTAGAGAGAAAATGTAGGAATTCATTGTACTCTGTGAGTTCTGCACAGACCAGGATGCAAAAATACTGCCAGAAAACAATAAATGAGTAGATCCAGATGCATTTTAGAACGGGTAAATTGGTTGAGAACTGATCAAGTTACATTAAATCAAATGTAAACAAAAGTCCGGCCAGAGCTGGAGTTGAACCTGCAAACAAGCCAACTGCCAAATGGCAAATGGGAATAGTCATCATTTGAGGTGTCGTTTCTGATAGGAAAACCCGGTATAGAGTAAACAATTCTAAGGAATCGTAATTTTCCATATCTACTGTAGACAAATATTGTCTACTGTAGTTCACTATAGTACAGGTTTGCTACTGTAGACAAGTCAAGTTCTCAAAATGTGCAATCTTCTACAGA
This sequence comes from Hericium coralloides, assembly GCA_003675405.1. Lineage (NCBI taxonomy): Eukaryota > Fungi > Basidiomycota > Agaricomycetes > Russulales > Hericiaceae > Hericium > Hericium coralloides. The sequence continues at coordinate 146,359 of QUOP01000255.1, read as the reverse complement.
TGCTATAATGTGCTACCACAACTACAGTAGTCCATACATCCTACAATAGATTTATTGCACATACAAAATCTCTTATACTTGCAGGTCTTGGAAATTTGACCAACTCAATATAAAGTCCAAGTCAACAAAAAAATTATGCAATTCACAAAAATAGTCAGGAACAACAATCAAGATTTATTGACTAACTAATATATGACACTATAATAGCAGACTATACTGAGTAACTACAAAGCAGAGAAATTCTAAAAAAAGACCAACATTAATAAAGGTCATTACAAAAGATTACAACTCACACTCACAAACATCACAAAAAGCAAAAATCTAATAAGTAGTAAAGATAAGTTAGCAAAAAGCTTCAAAGACTATGAGCAAACACTTACCAAAAACATTTAAAAAGCGAAACATCTATAGTAAGGTAAGAACAGACATTAGCATAAAGACTGATAGACATAAGGAAAACAAAAATTCATCATATAAAAACATCAAGCAAAATTAATGATAGAAGAGATGATAATAGTTGGAAAGAAAGAGGTGTTGCGTGTCGCGCATGCCTTATATAGACTTTGCGAGCGGAGCCTGAAATGTGGCTGCTGCAACCCGGCCTGGGCACTGCCGGGCACTACATCAGAGGCTAAGGCGCCAGATTTCACTAATTTCATCTTGCTATCCGGTAGCTTGTAGTACTGTGGTTCTTTACTTTTTGCATTCAATCACATTAAAATAGCATATTGTATCTATGGCTTTTTTTTCAGAATTTAATCTATTTGATTTGATTGACCAAGTTCAAAGACATTTGAACTCATGCACGTTTCAGTAGTTCAGCCACTTAAATGTGTGCCGAAGTTGATATCCCTCCACTCTCCACCACTACCACTCTCCTCCCTCTCTTCCCTCCTTTTGCTCTCTGACTTGTCAAACTAAATGTTGGAAGAATTCAGTAGGATGCAGAGGGCACCAAAGTGAGTAAAAAATTGCTTTTTCATGTTTATCTATTCTAATTCAAGAGTATCACACCCGATGCCTCACCTACAGGCCCCAAGCCTCCTGCATGCAGCTATCACGCCTTGCATGCAGGCTTTCCACATCACGTACGGACTTGTGGCAGTCCAACGACTCGTTGCACACCCTCTGCACCTTGCCTGATGCAGGCCGATGCCTTACGCACACCTGCCTGTCTCGTGCATGCCCCTAGTGCCTGCCAATGCCATACTTGTCCTGTATTGCCATGCCCACCGTGTCCCTGTGCCTGCCTCACATCGCCGTGCCCACCTTGTGTTGCCGCACCTGCCTCGCATCGCCATGCTCATCTCCTATCGCCACCGCCATGTCGCATCACCTGTGGGTGGCTGTATCGCCCAGAACGCCTCCCACTGCACGAGGATGCATCGCGCACACCTGCCATTGCCCACGCATGCCTGCCACTGCCCGTTGTGGATTGGCATTGCCGGCCACTGCCCACAATCGCCTTGCATCGCCGGCCAATGCCCACCTGCTACCTCATGCGTGAACATGTCTACACCCAGCCTGGCGTGTATGCTCACAAGCCGCACCCATGCCCCATGCACCCGATGCACCCATGCGCAACTGCACTGTGCCTCACCTGCACCACATCCTGCCACACTGGAAGGACGAAGAATCATGCCCACCTGCTCTGTGCCACTTTGCCGAGGGCATGGGAACTAGTTGGGTCACACCCAACTACCTGTAGATATCCATATTTCTGCACTGTGCATCCAGTACCTACCTGATTAATATGATAACATAGAAGACCTATATGGTGTGAGCAAAATAAGCCTAAGATCATAGAAAATGATGGAGATTTGAGAAAGTGAAAAAAACTTGCCTAGGAAGAGGGATGATGGGACAAGTTTGTCCCTTGCATGATGAAATGTCCACCAATATGGACGCATGAGGGCTTGTTTGAAAGCTACAAATCAGAGCTTTCAGACGAGCCTAAGAGAGCTGTGATATGTACAATATAGCCCAAGATATGGCTAAAACACGTTTTACCACATCATCCAGAAATTCTTGCTGTTGCGTGGCGCTACCTGGTCCTATCGACTTGTATGTAGGCTTGTTGAAAAGATATGAATTAGCCCTTTCCAAAACTGTTAAAACATCGTCGATACGTCAAATTTGCTAAAAGGCAAATTTCGCCTTACCAGGAGGAGAGAATGTCTTGCTGCGGAGCAATGGCTGGTTGGATCAACTTGTATGTAGGCTTGTTCGAAAGCTATGAACCATAGCGTTTGAACAAGCATATACACGAGCCGATGCATGCCCTGCTCATTGCGCTATGCCAAGATCCTGCTATCAGTAAGTACCTATCAGAATAAGGCAGGTAACTCACCTAATACTTATCCAAACGCCTCGCATGTGGGCTCGTTCAAAAGCTATGATCAGCACGATTCAAACGACACTAAGATCGTGCAAATAGACGAAGGTTTGAGGTCTAGAGAGAAACATTTGTGCTATGATTCAGAGGATTATTTGACGTACCTATCAGAACCATTTTTTGGAGCCATGGCCCAGATACAAAGCCCAGAGGCAAGGGCAGTAGTAGAACCTATAATTCCATATGCATTAGTATCAATACATACTGTGAACTTACCTTGAGACAGGACTTCAATGTTTCAACTTGTTGAGTCGCGGCGCTCCAGTACAGCCACACTTGAGACCACAAATCATGCCTATATTTGGGCAATATTCTTCGTCCTACTGCTCATACAATGAGGCAACACTCAACTCTATACAGTCTTAAGTAAACTTATAAGAGTTGATCATATATCTCATATTTATGTTGCTAACTAATGGTATATGTACATAAAAATCATAGAATAGTTAAAGTCAATGATATAATACATGTTTTATGTTGTCTACTGCAGCTACAGCAGGCACATCATAGCTACAGCAGGCAGATAACGTCTACAGATTCCTTGATCAAAATGTGCCTTGCATTATTACTTGCTACAGAAGCTACGGCTAAATTACAGTGGTCATGATTCTTCTATTACATCACTAAGTCTAGATCAGTAGCGCTAATCTGACATCAGTAGCACCCATCAAACTTCTGATGATCAGTAAGCATGTTTGATGGATTTGCAGTTTTTCCTGATGTCTCTGCTTCTTTCCTCCTCCCATGTTGCTTGCCACTGCCATCTGCCGTCGACCCACCCCCAACATTGCCATCATGCCCGTAGGGCCTGGCGTGCCATCTCCGATAACCACTATCGTATGTGCTGGCACATGCACACCACTAGACAACACGCACGCAAGCCTGTTGCCTCACGCACAGGTTCTGCTCCTCCCGCATGGCCCTGCCATCCTGCGTACAGCACTGCTGCCTGGCGTACGAGCCAGGCATGCTTTGCACGGCTTCCCCGTCTTGTGCAGGGGCCAACACATTGCATGTGACCCTGCCATGGTCTGCGCATGGCTAGTGGATGGCCACAGTGGTGCACAGATGCCAGCACACATGATGTGCATGCGACCAGGGTAAGAATGCCAGGGCAGCATGATACAGGATGGGCATGCATGCATGCATGTCATGCATCGCTGTGCGCATGTGCGAGCAGCCCAATGCCTCGGTGCAGGGCCTGCACCTCGGGCCCCATGCTGCCCTCTTGCATGCAGCCATTGCGCCTTGTGCGCAGGTTTTCTGTGTCGTGCATATGCCCATGGCAGCACGTGGTCCCCAGCGCACCTTGCACCTCCAGTGTGCAAGTCTGTCGCATGGCACACAGGCCTGCCATGTTGCACACGGTTTCTGCACCTCGTCCTAGCCTCCGATGCCTCGCGCACAGGCCTGCTGGACTAGGGAGTCTGGGAGTAGGAGGAGCAGGAGGAGTCAGGGATTGCCAAGAAGTCCAGAGTATGCCAATGCTTAGTCAGCATGTCCATAGCTGGTTTGCCTCATGTAGAGTAGAGGATCATCTACACTATCATCACCTTGGGCACAGCGGGAGCCCTAGGCCTCTCCACCACGCATCCCACTCTGTTGTGCTAGAGTGGCATGCCTTGCACATGCTCACTTGTCGCGTCTCACGCATGCTGCCCAATGCCTTGTGCATGGGCTCAGCATCTAGTGCTGCCTCTTGCACGTCGCCCATACTTCAAGCACACTCGCCATGCCCCACACATGCCCGCCTCCCACGCACACTGTGTGCCTCGTGCCGGTCCCTTACGCCTCACGCACGTGCTTGCCGCCCTTTGCGCACACTTCCCATGCCTCGTGCATGCATCCATGGCAGCATGGCTCTCCACTCACAGGCTTTGCGTGTGCCTCATTGCCTCGCACATCAATCCTATGGCCCCGCATGAGCCTGCGGCAGCCCAGTGCCTTGGGCATGGGTCCCGCACACTGCATTTCCTGCACGTAGCCCGCGTTATTGTGCATGGGCCCCGCTAGCACGGTCATTCCTGCTTATGGGCCTGGAGCTTTGCACGTGGCCCTCTTGCACGCATAACTACAGTGTTGTGCACACCAGTTGTGCCCTCATGCACATGTGCTGGCACTGCCTATGCATGCCGCACATAATGTACTTGGGGGGAGAGGGCCAATGCTTCGCATGGCAAGACGATTCCTTTTTTAAAATGATTTTTGATGTATTATTATATACTATTGAAAGTATGCTATGTTTAGACTTTGCACTAGGACATGCTGTTAGTCAGAGTCCTAACCCTAGTACACCCCATGCTGGCACACTATGCTTCGATGCTTGTGGATGGGCCAGCCACAGCTCAGAGATAGCTATAGCTGCATGCCAGCATGCCAGCCAGCACAACCATGTATGCACATTGTGTGCTACCATATGCAGGTGTGTTGCCTGCCCGTACTCCATGCCTGGTGCCTCATGTGCAGGCATGCAGTCGTGCATGGGCCTAGTGCCTTGTGCATGCCTGCCATACTGTGCCACATCTTGTGTACAAGCCACCATCCTATGGATGCCCATTCAAGTTGTACTTCATGTACAGGTCCACAGCATCTTAGCATCCCACACATGCCTGCGGCACCCTGTGCATTGCCACCACACCCTGCTGACCTCCCAAACAAGCTAGTGATAGCTCCGTACATGGGCTTGCATGCTTCATGCTCACCCTCTATGCCTTATGCACAGCCCTCGATATCCTCCTACTGTCTTATACATTTGCTGTTAGCCTGTGCATCTCCCACTGATTTGTGCACATTGTTGCTAGCACCAAAGGCAGAATTTGATTTCTTTATTTGGAAATTTTTTCTGACCTTTACAAAAAAAATAGCATAAATTATACGAGTTTTTTTAATAGGGCTTATATCTCTTCAATGTATAATCTAGTCAGTGTTTTTCTATTTTACATGCATTGAACACTATTATAATTGAATTTTCACATTCAAATCATATTTTGTACACTGGTAGAAATTAGTTACCAAATATAGCAACTACTTTCTGGTAGAATTGACTGTCGACCAGCATAAGGGTCCAGGATAACAGGAAAGTTATGCAAATGCATGAAGACATCAATTGTACAAATACTGATCTTAAGTATATACAAAAGCTATTCAATCTAATCTAATCACAAGCAGTTTGGCTCCTACCTCCGATAATTCTACATTTTTTACCATGTTATGTATTTTAGCATCTTATTTTATATAGAATCTTGTGTATTGTACTGTACACACTTGTTATATTTTATTATACTCAGCTTGATGTACGCTATGCACTATTATATATGCTTATATTATAGATACTTGTAATATCCACAATTGTAGTAGTAGCCTAGTTGTATGTCTAATCAAACAAGATTAAAGATTGAATATATGATCAATATCAGAGATTGTACGGTTGAAGAAAGCTAATGGCCAATCACGTGGCCAAGACCTTGTTCGGCCGCACAAGGTCTGGTGGCTGTGCTTAGCTTATATCAGCAGTGGTTGATGTTGCGCTCTCTGCTCTCTGTTCTTTTCTTCAGATAGCTTTGAAGTCAGTGTGATACTACTAGTAGTGCACACTGACTACAAGGCTTGGACATGCCCAGAGCCCTTCTGCAACGAGTTGCGCCTGAGGTGTCCAATGATGGTGTGGGGCCATCACCAACTTCAAGTCTGGATCTCTTCTGATGATGTGGCATAGAGATTGCACCATAGCACTCTCAATACCACATCAATCAGAATGAGTGAAAGCTTGTTGGAATCAGATTTAGAATAGCTTTAAAATAGTACCATATACATCACGATAGCATGGCTGTATGCTGAGCTATTGGACGATATGTCTATGATGATGTGGCACACTAATCACTTAATAGCTCTGCCAATACTGGACCAATCATGATGTATGAGGGCTTGTTGAAAGCGAATTTACAGTAGCTTTCTAACAGTATAGTTTACAAGATCATAGCACCACTGGTTGTTGAGATAGGAGACAATATTGTTCTGCTGATATGGAACAGAGATCGAAAAATATCTCGGCTTGTAGTGATCCGATTTTCATATTCTAAATTGCGTTGGGAAGATGTATTGAACGTAATTTACTGTTTGTTGATTGATGGCTTCATTGCTGAGATATAAAGCAATCACTGTATACAGTGTACTGGCTCTCTAGGCGACTTGTGCTTATGTAAGCGGGCGCTAAGACCTTGTTCGGCCGCACAAGGTCGTGTGGGATCACATGACCGAGTCTCAGGACCCACTGCCACCGATAAATTGCATTTTTTGCTCATTTTATCAATAAATAGTATGTATATTTGTTTGCTGTGTATTGTGTTAGTGGCTGTATCTTTTTGTGAGCAATAAATTGTGTTGAAGACAGGCTTTCTATAGATTAGGACGCATTTGAGAACAAGTGAATCGGTTGAGTACTGATTAAGTTAGCTGGGGTTCAAGCATTCTAGGGGGAAAATACAGAAGCAATTCGCGTTCTACGAGTTTTGCACCGATCCTGACGCATGAGGTACCGACAGAAAGGTATAAATGAGTAGATTTAGACGCACTTTAGAACGAGTAAATCGGTGGGGAATTGATCAAGTTAGCTCAGATTCAAACTTTTTAGGGGGGAAAACAAAGAAACATTTCGCATTCTGCGAGTTCTTAACCGATTTAGACGACTAAGGTATGCCTAGAAAGCTATGAATAAGTGGATTCAGACGCATTCGAGAACGAGTAAATCGGTCAAGAATTGACTGAGTTAGCTCAAGTTCAAGTATTACAAGAGAGAAATGTAGGAATTCATTGTACTCTATGAGTTTTGCACGGATCAGGATGCAAAAAATACTGCCAGAAAGCGATAAATGAGTAGATCTAGATGCATTTGAGAACAGGTGAATTGGTTGAGAACTGATCAAGTTACATTAAATCAAATGTACACAAAAGTCCGGCCAGAGCTGGAATTGAACCTGCAAACTCATCAGATCAGTGATCTTGCAATTAGATAAGCCAACTGCCAAATGGGGGTAGTCATCGTTTTGCATGTCGTTTCTGATATGAAAACCTGATATAGAGTAAATGATTCTAAGGAATCGTAAATACACTTATTGTGTTAGTAACAGCATCTAATATAATAAATCATGACTTGGCCTCTTTCATACCCACCTGGCTTGACATAGCAGTGATAGTAATCATGCTCATTACTAGGTACATCTATCTAGTACTGGTTATGACTCAAATAATATAAATAAATTTGACTCACTTTTTGTGCAAATTATATCATATGTATATCTTGGATAACATGTATAGTTACTGTAGATGTTATAGCATATAGCTTACACTTATAAGGTAATATAGTGGACATAGACTACATAGGTTCTATAGCAAGTTCCATAGCTGTGCTAACTAGCTACATAGGACCACATAGATGGCAGAGAATACTATGTAGCCTGTGTAGCTGCTATAGATCTATAGATCTGCATAAGTTGTATCTATAGCTTACCATAGCTGGGATAACTGTGGCTGGTAGCTATGTAAATTTGAGATTTTGCAGATGTGGCAGCACCAAAAGCATGCTCTTTCACAGCAAAAGATGCTCTCGATCTCACCAAGGACCTCCTGTGATGCATGACCCATAAACTATTCGAAATGGTACAATATTCTTTGGTGTATATGCATGCATTAGCTTCAACTGATTGCTATCAGAGTATATAAATAAATTTACAATTTTTTTCACATTGTTTTAGCATTTCTTTTCAAATTGCTGCTTGAAAAAAGGCCCCCAGGAGGAAAAAAGAGTTGCTAGAGATAAGTCTATATTTTTTTCGAAGAGATAAAGGGCCAGAGAGGGAGAAGAGAGTGTAAGGGAGCAGAGCAGATCTATCTGGAAAAAGCACCAGTAGTATGTGGCACTATATAGCCTATATAGCTCTGATAAGGCCATAGCAGTCCCTTTTTCTACATAGCTACTCTATAGCTACTCTATAGCAGCAAAGCAAACTATATAGGGCTATCATAGCTACCATAGCATAGACTGTAAGCTATCATAGCCATCATAGAATAGACTATAAACTATTATAACTATCATAGCATAGACTATAAACTATCATAGCTATCATAGCTACTATAGCATATGGTGGTTATCATAACTATACCAGCTATGTGTCATATCCCTGTTATCATGCCATATTTAGCTAGTAAAACTTCTATCTATTTTATGCTACCTCTGCCAGTGATATTGGTCGAGAAATTATCAAAAATAGAAATGAATATCAGATCTAGTCCTGTCACATTCAGATCATAGAGTTTAAAAGCCATTATATTTCAAACCTTATCTAACTACAACATAACTAGTACAACACTACAAACATTACCTATATGCCTATAGTAGACTACAAAATAAATAAGCTAATAATAGATTATAAGCAAAAGATAAGACTTACTTCAAAGATAAGAAAAAGCAAAAATATAATCTACAAATGAAGTCAACACATTAGTATATGGGTAAGAATGTGAAAAAGCCCTAAGACTTACCACAAAAAGAGAAAAAGCAAGAATGTTAAGTCTATAAACAGTAGTAGGATTAACGATCAAACAACATACCAATATAACAATTTACCAAACATAAGAGTCGAAGCAAAAAAAGAACAACTGATGAAAGAGGAATGGTAGTGGAAGGGAAGAGCAAGAGAGAAAGCGAGTTGTGCACATCTTATATAGATGCGGCGAGTGGAGCATCAAACGTAGCTGCTGAGATCGGGCCGGTCGTTGTCGGGCATTGCACCAAAAGCTGGCTGTCAGATTCCATTAAGTTAGTTTCGACATCCCCAAGTGTGTTACACAGTAGCTATGTAGCCAGCTCATTTGTTGTATTGTAATTATTAGTTTGTATCCTCTCCTTTTTTTTTCCTGAATTAATTTGATTTGATTTGATTTGTTAGAGTCAAAGCCACCAGGCCCGATAGTCGAGTATTTGTGGCTGAGCGGCTCAACGCACATCTCCCTGGGCCTTACTTTGTTTCCCTCTCCTTTGTCTCCTCCCTCCTCTCTGCTCATAACACAACGCTGGGCCTCTTCCACAGTTGTGGCAAGTTGGAAGGTGGAGGGTAAACGGACACCACAGGAGCCTACAGGTAAGTAGAAAAAAACTTCTTTCATTGTTTTCTTGTACTAACAACACGAGTATTGTTTGTTGAACAATGCTCATGCTTGCTTTCTTGCAACCTTGCACACCACACCCCTTTTGCCTTTAGGACCCTATGCCCACATCAACCTGCTATTCACAGCCTGTAATGGAAGACCGGTTACAAGGATAGAGAATCTGTCCTGAGGGAACTGGCGGGAGTTGCTATGGTGTGACACATGGGACGAGCTGGCAGTCAAGTCAGGAGGAGCATTCTTGCCTGGGAGGTCTAGAGGTCAAACAGACAAGCAGATAGGGGGCCTCTTACTGGAGGGAAATCAACCAATGAGAGGCCAGCTGGACTAAGCTGAAGCTTGAGGGGAGATCACTCAGCAACAAAAGGTGATGTAGCTCAAGACTTGAGGGAATGGTCCTTCGGGGGTAATCCACCTGCTAGACGAGCTCAGCGCTCACTGATCAATGCTTTGGAGGGAAACCTCTCGTAACAATGGTGGGAACAAGAAGTCGACACGGACAAGGGCTTACTTTGAAGGCCTTGAACTGCATCAGGAACATTGACAATTTTCTGACAAGTCTGACAATTTTTAACCCTATCTGCAGCTCCTGCAGAGTCTGATCTGTCTGCAGCCACTTTTCAAATAATCATATCTGATTCAATTTATAAATTTGAGAGTGGACACCTATTGTCAGATATAACATTCATTTACTTCTAATTATATATTATAGCAAAATTTCTAATATCTGAAATTTTAACAAATCTGAGAGCATCTGAGCCATTTCTGATCTGATGCTGTCGGTCAATTTCTGTCAGATATCTGACAAGAATCTGATAGCATCTGATGCTTCCTGATGCCAGCTTATACTGTCTGATGTGTCTGATTTAACTTGTACGAGGTCCAGCAGATACTGTCAGACAGCCGCAGATCAATCAGAAAATTGTCAAGGTTTCTGATGTGGTAGGCTTCGAGAGGAATCAGAAAGAAGAAAGAGAAACAAGTGCCCAAAGGCGAGATAGGACGGGCATGCCCAAAGCAGATGATAATAGTCAATAGCAAAAAGGATGCATATTACTAAGCAGACCCAGCACCATCATCAGTAAACTTGACCATTTTTCTGAATGGCTGAAAATGGTCTGAATGCATCTGAATGAGTCTGAATAAGACATTTTCAGACATTCAGATGTTCAGACAGTCGGATTTTTTTTTTGGAAAACACAGACACTCTCAGATTAGAGATGTCTGAATAAAGATTTTTTTATCTTAATTCAGATTTTTATTCCAAATTCAGATCATATTTAGATTTCAAATTGTAATTCAGAAATTAGTAGTGAATTCAGATCACAATCAGACTCAAATTAGATCTCTGTTACAAAGTCAGACAGAAATTCAGATCATAACAAAAATTCAGATCAGATTTTTCATTCAGATTAGATTATTTTTTTAGATGAGAAGTTGGATTCAGATTCAGATAGTCAGAGTTAGATTTAGACATTAAGATTCAGATATAAGTTCAGACTCAGATTTTACTATTCAGACTTAGACTCAGATCAGATCAGTCTCAGATTCAGTTTAAATAATCAATTTAGACTCAGACTCAGACTCAGACTCAGAGATTTAGACTTAGACTCAGACTAAGAGTTAGAGCCAGGCTCAGACTCAGACTCAGACTCAGACTAAGACTCAGAGTCAAGCTCAGGTTCAGACTCAGACTCAGAATCAGATTTAAGCTCAAGCTAGAATTCAGACTTAGACTCAGACTCAGACTCAGTTTCAGACTCAAATCAGACTCAGACTCAAAACTCAGACAATGTGAAAAATCAAAAGCCAAGAGCTGCAAGTCTAAGTTATGCAAACCTGACCAAGGGTATCCAAAAATCAACTAAGATGCCTTGTAGCTAAAAGAAATTAAAAAGGCAGGGGTAGAAAGATGAAGAAGAAAAAAGTAAAGTCTAGTCACTAAGATCACCTACCAAGGCCTCATGCCTCAAATCACCTGCATAAATGACATCCTCATCAGGCACACCAAACTGTTGCTCTTCAACTTTTTAGCTTCCTCCAAAATCAGCTCCCACTTATCTCCAGTAAAGCCCTCAATGGCAGAAACATAGCTCCCAGTGGTCTTGGTCCACACAGAACTAGAAAACTGATCATTATGCTTCTTGATGATATCACCATGTTCCTTCTTATCAAGTTGATCCAGGTGCAGATACCGGATATAAGCACCCTCAACCTGCAAACAAAATCAACACTAAGACACAAATTCAAAAAAAAAAACTCACAGCAGTAGTGGCCAAAGCCAGAGCAGCAATAGGATAGAATGTAGACTGATCATCAAGAGATGTAGGAATCCTAGCCAAATGAGCAGTGGCCAAGGTCTGCAAGATGGGCTGAGTGAGGAAAGACTCCTTCATAACCTGAAGAAAAATTTAGAACAACTGCAGATGAAGAAAAAAAACTTACATGTTTTCTGGATGAAAGACATTCCCTTGTCCTATACAGGAAAGGGAGACGGTTGGACTTATCAGCATAATTGGGACTTAACCCAAGCATCTTCTATGCATGGCGATGTGCACGACGACCATCAGAATCAGAGAGATAGTTGTGGTCTATGAGGTCCAATTGGACTGCTGCATCAGCAATCTCCTTAAAGCGATGGCGCCAGTCATAAGCTTTCTGCCTGACCTGAAACAAACAAAAATATCAGCATAAACCTGAAAATGAACAAGGAACTTACCAAGCGAAAGATAGGATCATTGGGTTCCTGAAAGGTCTCAGGGGAGTCAGGGAAGATCTCATGCCATATACGTTGTGCTGGTGCAATAAGATCCTCTGAACCCCAGGAGTCCTTAGCAGTGCCAAGATAGTCCCACCAGTGACAAAGAAAGACAGTCTTGAACTTCTTGGTCAACTCTGGAGGAATAACAGAGTTGTTGATCTTCAGCTTTGTACTTTACATGCCAGCACAATGTTCATTAGTGTTTACCTAAGTCCAAAGAAAAACATACCTGTGAAGATGAACGCTTGTGGCGCTGTTCACCCTGAATATTGTCTTGAGAAGAGGCTGCACGCTAAAAAGCGTACATGAATTAGTTAGCAAAATAAGCAATATACATATACACACCATGCATATGGTACATGTACATACCATCTCAGACTGGACAACAGTCAATGAAGAGGCCCCAGACACGCTTCGGGAATGGCCTGTAGCACGTGGGTGTCCAGCCCTCAACATTGAGCGAGAATAGTTACGACCATGACCACCTGGTGCAGGTGTCACTGCCGTAGATTGCACGGCTTGCTGGCCACGAGGTACACTAGGATTATTGCCTGTAAAAAGTAACAGATAAAGATTAGTTTGCAAGTGTTAGCAGCAATGAATCACAAGTCTTGTACTCACTATGAATTCGCTGCCTACGACGAGAAGCTCCTACATAAGAAAACATTAGTCAATCATTACTCAGCATATGCGATAGTGAGTCTTACCATGCATTGAAAACGCAACAGACGCAGCAGATGCAGTCATATGGGGCGGGGGAGTTAGGGACCGTGGTCGAGACCAGGTAGCTGGCATTGCGCCAGAGGAAAGTGCAGTCATATGGGGTACACGAGGTTCGACATACATATCTTCGACTTCGACATCTTCAATGATATTGTTTGATGCACGTGGAAGTGATCGACGAGAGGAACCTTGTGAATGTATTCTGTCAGCACAAGCAGTTTTTAAAGAAGGAGCCATGTGCATGTAGGCCCCCGGGCCCCGCAGCATTACCTTCAGGAGCATCGGGCTTCGAGGACACTTTTTCTTTGGAGGAGCCTTTGGAGGAGCCTATGAAAGAGAAAATTGTATTAGCAGAACACGAAAGATTGGAAGACATGATGTTATAAACCACGAAACGCAGACATTTTGCAGCCCACAGCACCCCAACAAGATATATTCGAGCATCCAGTGCTGAGGAGCACGAAATGTGAACATTTCGTGTTCCACAGCAGCCGCATCGGCCAAAACACGATCAGTGCCACTGTAGAGCACAAAACACGAAATAGACACGTGCCCCATATGTAGCGCAAGGCCATGAGACAAACAAAAAAACCCGTGCAGGCTGTAGGACCCGAAATGCATGCATTTCAATTCCCACAGCCCGCGTGGCATGCAGACACCGAGAAACAAAACATTGGGGAACACATACCTTTATTGACCTGAGAAGCATGGCCGTTATCTACAAACAAAAAAGAAAAGGTTAGATTAACTGCTGTTCATTAAGCCCGGAGCCAGCACAACAAAAGCAGAGACTGTAGGACCACGAAACATCGATGTTTCGGGGCCCACAGTAGACGAAGACCCCACAGAATGAGACAAGAGACCGTGGGCCACGAAACGTCGAAGTTTCGTGGCCTATAGTGAATGTGAGCCCTAGAAAACGACACATCGTGGTCATAACAATGAGTAGAAACGAACGCACGAGTTGTAGTGCCCGAAACGCAAACGTTTCGGGCCTCACAGCTCATGTATGGCCACTCTAATCAGTAGAAACGAACGCACGAGCTGTAGAGCCCAAAACGCAGACGTTTCGGGCCTCACAGCTCGCGCGGACACGCAGACATGAGAACCGAAGGCCCTCGTGGCCCACAGCTCCCACACATGATGTGTTCATGTCCTACATAGCATGCATGGTCAGACCAAGAAGAATGGACGATACGTGGCTCTGTAGGGCACGAAACGCGAGCGCTTCGTGTCCCACACAGCACACATAGTGGGAGCAACGAACATGGATAACACGCGGCTCTGTAGGGCACGAAATGCGAGCATTTTGTGTCCCACAGAGCACACATGGTCATAGCAAGAAGAAATTGTACCTGTGAGACACATTTCATGTCCCACAGTATGCCCAGCCTTCAAAACGAGAAATATACCTGTGCGACACGAAACGTGTATGTTTTGTGACCTCACAGGGCCTCAAGAACAACGATGATATAGATAAGACTTATCTTGCTGCTGGAAATTGCGTCGACCGGTCGAGACTTGTGTCGGCAACCCGTTTGGTCCAGAGGGGTATGAACAAACTGCAACTCTCGGCGCAGCACAGGGAGTCTGCATGCATATAAGTCAGTAAAGTTTTAGATAATGCATAGAAAAAACGATGCCCGCACCTCTGTACGGCCTGAAACGGGGTCCCACAGCCAGCGCAGGAAAGCAAAAGGCCTACAGGCCACCAACGCAAACACAAGCCACAGACACGGAAAAGGCTGCTGTCGAGCATGAAACGTCACCGTTTCGTGCTCGACAGCAGGCTCAGAAGCCAGAAACACAGACAAGGCTGCTGTCGAGCACGAAACGGTGACATTTCGTGCTATACAGCAGGCCCACAGACCAAAAAACGGAAAGGACAGCTGTTGAGCACGAAACGTCACCGTTTCGTGCTCTAGACAGGCCCAGAGGCCAGTGTACCTGTAGGACATGAAACGTGCCTCCACAACGTGCGCACGGGGATCAGAACGAAAGAAACAGTGCTTACTATGCACAGAAGATCTACGGCCTACAACAGGCGCAGGTGTATGGGGCACGCGAGTCTGAAAACGCAGCTGAGAAGAGACAGGTGGAGCTGGGCCGGAGTCGGTGACAATGCATGCAAGACAACGTGGCTAGATGTCAGTAGATAAGTCCTGAGGGATAATCATAGCAGATAGCCTACGCACCTGAGCACTATTCAAAACCTGGCCCTCATCTTCTTCATCGCCATCGACTCCACTTTGCGGATCCTCGAACTCGTCCTCCTCAAACTCAAACTCGACCTGTTCTTCTTCGAGGATCGAGTCATTTGGTGGGAGCTTGACAGGTCGGCGAGATGAAGCGGGAGTGATATCAGGCTGCTCGGAAGTGGCTGGCTGGGCAGGTTGCGAACGACTGCTGCCAGCACGATGAGGAGGCGGAGGGTTGGAATGGTGGGTAACGGATGCTGTCTGGGAGCGAGTAGCATAGACAATTAGTCCTGTAACCATGAAATCAGAATCACTTGACCTACCTGGACCTCTCCTAGATTTCTGACATCCCGAACTCCTAACTCTTGGCTATGTGCAGCCTGACCTCGTGGGCCCACGCGTTTCGTGGAAGACTTATCAGTGAATTTGAGTCGTTCTTGCCAGTCAGTGAGGAGTCCGCGAGGTCGCGAATCAATTGCTGAAGGGCTTGAAGGTGGGATAGGGTCGATTCTGTGAGTTGGAAGGGGTTGAACATAGCGAGGAATGAGCATCGTAATGAAGAGTCAGTAGGTGCCAAAACGAGCAAAGGTCGGTGCCTAGTACGCACCGAGAAAACTTCCTGTTCAAGTCGGCCTCAAGGAGGCCTCGTTGCTCATCAATCAAGTCCTGCCACACCACCGATTTCTTCCCTTTGCCCTTCCCTTTGTCTTTGCCTTTCGTGCTTGCTGTTGCCTTTCCCTTTCCTTTTGACTTTGCATCCTTACGGGCCATTTTTTGCCTCATTCTGACTTCTATCTCGTCATTGTCTTCGCTCATCTGCACCTCACTTGCCTCTTCGTCTGCGCTTGGCTCGAAGGTCTCATCTGGCGATCAAATGAAAGGTGAATTTCACGATTTTTGAAGGCATTGATTGAGATCTCACCTCTCTTAGCACCCTCGACATCTTCGATCTCCTCGATCTCGTAGTCGGCAGGGTCGAAGGTCTCATCTGGCAGAGATACAGGTGAGTTTTACGATTTTTCACAGCACGGCTTGAGATCTCACCTTCCTTAGCCTCCTCGGCACGTTCGATCTCCTCGATCTCGTAGTCGGCAGGTTCGAAGTCCTCATCTGAGCAGGGCAAGCGAAGGTGAGTCCCACAGTCTACAAAAGCTGTCCAAGTTCTCACCTCCATTATCATCTGCCATCTCAACGTCCTCGTCCAATCCCTCATCCCCCATTGGTCCATTGTCCTTGACACTTGCCACTACTGCCTTGATGTACCGGCCCATCTTCTTGATCCTTCGACATTTTGCCTCTATCTCCCGGTCTTCTTTGTCCAACACATCCATCTCCTCCTCGTGCTGCCTCCACAGCTCCTCAACATACTCCTTGTCCTCTCGTGTGCCCTCAGCAGCAGCCTCGGAATCCTCCTCCTCTTCTTGCCGCAACTGCAAGATCTCATCTCGTGTCAAGTTCAGATGACTTACAACATCTTCAGCACCATCGTCGTCTTCGGTGACACTAGCGTCGGCTGGTCCATTGTTGACATTGGACGGGCCTGCTATAATACTGTTGGTGAGCACATTCCAAGTCTGGTGGTGAATTTCACTAACCTTCATCAATCTCCATTCGATTATCCTCATGCCTTGCATTTGAATTCACTTCACCTTGGCTCTGGTTGCCATTCGCCTGCTTTCGGCCGTACGTTATCACGACGCAGGGAACCTTCCTTTGTGATGCTGTTGGCGGGTTGCAGGCCTGACGCGCTCTCTTGGTGTCTATTGCACGCATCCTCTGCTGGTGCTGTGCAATACACTGGGCAGCCTGTTCCTGGGCTTGTTGCTCAGCCTGTCACTTGGCATCCCTTTG
The DNA here is from genome assembly GCA_003675405.1 of Hericium coralloides. Classification (NCBI taxonomy): domain Eukaryota; kingdom Fungi; phylum Basidiomycota; class Agaricomycetes; order Russulales; family Hericiaceae; genus Hericium; species Hericium coralloides. Next base: position 129,270 of record QUOP01000255.1, on the reverse strand, counting down.
TGCAGCAGTTGAACACGTCATGCGGGGCTTCTTCTTTGGAGGAGGGGGTAGATTTTCATCTGTGGAGAGGTGTGGTTCCTTGGCTTGGGTGCTTGTAGAAGGGTGAGTTTGGTTTTTCTTCGTCTTTGAACGAGTCTCGATAGGCATCCTAATGCGGGAGGTGGGAATGGTAGGAGAACGAGAACAAGTCGAACGCGGCGTGGCTAGTGGTGTGACCACCTGCTTCGGCTGTCAGTCACAAGTCCATACAAATCCGTGCAAGTCTGTGCATTCCTCAGTCAACCTCATGATACTGTGTCTAGCTCACAATTAACACCTTGGGCACTTGTTCTCTGGCGTTCTCTGTCTTGCTGCTGTGATTTAATTAATTGCATTGCATTCTTCATCTATGAGAAATTATCGAGCATCTCACACTCCTCGGACCTATGCTTGTCCAACTCTGACTTTGGCAAAATGTCGAAGAGGCTTCAGATCTGCGCATGGTCTAACTATGCATATACATGCCATACATCCATCTCTGCATGTTCTACTGCACACATCTAGAGCTGAGACTTCTGAACATGATCTTGCCTCAGATGATTCTGCTGCTACTTCTCAATCTGATCAGAGACCATATATGCATGATGATGATGATTATGAGACTATGGTGCATCCAATTCTTGATGGCACACCTTGTAATGTTGAGGGGAATGATCTTCATCCTGATGATGCACCTTGTGGTCTTCAGGAGCCCAAAGCTAATAATGACTGGTCTCCATTCCGAGATCATGTTGAATTTGAAGCTGCAGACTTGCTTTTTCGTTGTGCGCATAGCTCACAAGAGATGACAAATGATTTAATGGATGCATGGGCTGCTGATAATAATGGGCCTCCTCCTTTTGCAAATCAGCATGATCTACATAATGTTCTTGATTCTATAACTTTGGGAGATGCACTATGGTTTCATTTTACTGTGGAATATACTGGAAAAATTCCTGAGCATAATCCTCCTTCTTGGATGTTTGAAAAATATGATGTATGGTATTGAAACCCACGTACTGTGATTCAGAATCAGCTGGCAAATCCTGATTTCAAGGGTGAAATTGACTACGCTCCCAAACGTGTTTTTAAAAATGGAAAAAGAGAATGGTCTAATTTGATGACTGGAAATTGGGCATGGAGACAAGCTGACAAAATTGCTGAAGATCCTGAAACTCATAGTGCTATGTTTGTGCCAGTTGTCTTGGGCAGTGATAAGACTGTAGTTTCTGCAGGAACAGGCAATCAGGAATATTATCCACTTTATGCTTCTATTGGCAATGTTCATAACAATGTTTGCTGTGCTCATCATGAAGCTCTTACTGTCATAGGATTTTTGTCACTTGGTAGAGGTGATCGTGAAGCTCGCAAAAGCCTTGCATACCAAAAATTTAGGAGACACCTATTTCATGAGTCTTTAAAAGCCATTTTTGAACACTTGCAACCAGGATTGACAGTGCCAGAGATAGTTCGTTGTTCTGATGGACACTTGCGTCAAGCAATTTATGGTATTGGCCCTTATATTGCTGATTACCCAGAGCAAGTACTCCTTGCTTGCATTGTTCAAAACTGGTGCCCTATTTGCACATGTCATTTTAGAGACTTGGATGGTGATGATGGAATTCCACGAAGTCATGAGCATACATGTCTATTAAAAGAACATCTTAAAAAATCAGCCCTGTAGAAAGAATATGGTATTGTTGATGATATCATGCCTTTCACAGCTTCATTTGAGAGAGCTGATATTCATGAGTTGCTTGCTCCTGATTTGTTGCACCAAGTTATCAAAGGCATATTTTATGATCATCTAGTAGATTGGGTTGAAAAACATCTTCTTTTGACACATGAAGAGACTAAGGCTAACAAGATACTTGATGAGATTGACCGAAGGATTGCAGTTGTCCCTTCATGTCCTGGACTTCGGCATTTTCCTGATGGTCGTGGTTATTCCCAATGGACAGGAGATGATACCAAAGCTCTTATGAAAGTCTTTTTGCCTGCTATCATTGGACATGTGCCACTAGGGATGGTCAGAGCAATTCGTGCATTTTTGGACTTCTGCTATCTTGCTCATAGATCTGTCATTGATGAGGAGACTCTTGATGCTATGGATAATGCATTGGAAAAATTTTATCAAGAGCGAATTATATTTGAAAAAACTGGTGTTCGTCCTAAAGGAATGTCATTGCCAAGACAACATTCAGTCAAACATTATCGACCTTTGATTGAAGATTTTGCAGTGCCAAATGGCTTAAATACTGCAATCACTGAATCAAAGCATATAAAAGCAGTCAAAGAACCTTGGTGGTTTTTCAGTCACTTTAATGCTTTAGGACAGATGTTGCTTACCAATCAAAGACGTGATAAGCTGATAGCATATCGAAATGATTTTATTGAATGTGGCATGCTGGATAAGCCATTGGGGGCCATACATAATAATAATAATCTTGAGATACAAGATGGAGAAATTGATAATACCAATGCAGATGGTATGATTGAATATGAAGAAGGCATTGAAGAAGGAAATGTACCTGCTGGTGTCAAGTTGGCCTTGTCACGGAGTAAAAAGTATCCAAGAAAGATTTGGGCTCTTACACAAAGACTTGAAAAGCCAGAACTTCCTGAATTGCTAAGACGATTCTTATTTGATCAACTTGATGTCACCCCAGAAAGATCATCATGGGATGTTCTCTTGACACAGTGCCCTCCTACTCCTGCTAAAGTGGATGTTTTTCACTCAGCTGTGGCAGTTTATCATGCACCAAGTGATATGGCAGGTGGAACTGGAATGCATAAGCACTGTATCCAATCCAATCCTAATTGGCGTAATGAAGGGCCTCGTCATGATTGTGTCTTTGTAAAAAACAACTCTGGCCTTCCTGGCATGCAAGGACTTGATATAGCACAAGTACTTGCATTTTTGGGCTTTGATTATCGAGGAAAGCACTACTCTTGTGCACTTGTGGAGTGGTTTGTTTTAGTTGGAAATAAATCTGATGAAAATACTAGAATGTGGATTGTAGAGCGGGAGTTGAACGAAGAAGGGCTGTCAGTTGAATCAATTATTTTTCTTCAATCTATTGTTCGTGGAGCTCATCTGATTGGTGTTTATGGTGATGAATTTCTTCCTATTGACTTTAAACCTGCTTATACTTTAGATGCTTTTCATTCATACTATGTAAATAAATATTCTGACTATCATGCCTTTGAGATTGCATTTTGAAATATATTTCTGATTTGACTTTATTTGTAGTTGTAGTTGTAGTTATAATAGTTATTCAGTGCTTTGAACCTGCCAATGACTCATGTAAATCTATTTTTGTTTTTGACTCAAATCTGAATGTTATTACTACCAATAGTTTGGCTAAATTTTATTTTTAATTTAAATATTGTAATAAGGACTGTGTTAGGATTTACAGTGACTGGTGTATCACAATCAAACACCTACGCCAAAAGGGCGCAATGTCAAGCTTGGCTTGACATCTGGTACACAGTATATATACACTTCTAAGTCATGAAGGACCAATTCATGACATTATCCCCTCCTCAAGGACACTCGCCCTAGAGTGGAAGGCATATTATACCTTGGCCCCAAGGGTTACCGGTTAAGGCTTAACCTTGATGGCTTTGGAGGAATTCTGGAGGACCCAATCTCAAGTAAGTTGCCGTCTCATGAGAAGTCTCAGAACATGCCAAGCAGCCACAATTCATGTGTCCGTGATGTACTGTGCTTTTCCACGGCAGAGCAGATCAGGTGACTTTCATGTCATATGACATCATGTCCAAGAGTAGGACCCCTGATAATTGGTGGTGAGGTTGGATCCGCGTCCACCCATCTGAGGACCTGATCCGGCACGACGTCGGATATTTTTGGGTGGAGCATCCACCAACGCCACATCGCGATCTCAGGTAGGTTCAGCCACATCGTCCACCCATGGATGGCCCTGACGATGCATCTCAGATACCGTCCACCTATTGTCTACACATTGTCAATGCGGCTCAATGCGATCGGTGTCGCCACTTTGCCAGCCCAGCACCACTCAATTATTCAGCTATATTGCCTCGCACATTGGCACAACCACAATATGTGTCTCACTCGTTGTCTGGTGTGGACAGGCCACTAGAGCTTTGCTCGGGGTACATATAATTATCGTGTGTATCTCTCTCCTGTAATGAATTCATTTTCCCCATCATGTCGAGTGACAACCGTATCAAAATTCGTGATACACCCCCTCCTGCAACTCCTGAGATCCTGGAAGAGTGGATTGGCAGAGGGAAAATCTACAAGAATGTTCCCAAACCGATTGCCAGTGAGCTCTGTCGACGGGTGTCCATCTCTGCAGATGGCATTGCTCTCATTCCTGATGCCTCACTCTCTGTCTTGGATCTGCTTCAGCATAAGCTGCCGCCTTGCTCGTCCTCCCTGAACTTCGTCGCATTACACTCATGCTTCTCAGATCTTCAAGCAAATATGCCTCTCGCACAGCTTCTAGATATGCAAACACCTCCTCAAGAGGTTCTTCGCAAGCTTCGAGACTTTGCTGGCCAGGCTATGCTCGATGGCAAGTGTTCTGTTTGTTACTGGACGTGGACCAATGTTTGCCTATCATTCTCTGCTCTCGGATTCTGAGCAGCTCTTTCGGAGGCGATCACAGCAAAGGCCACTTGGACTGCAGCTCTGTCTTGGCTGCAGAAGCAGGTTACCCTGGATCCCTCCCTTGCCGCACTTCAACTTCGTGTCAACACTGTTCTAGCTAGTATGCCTTGGAAAGGTTTTGTTGAAGGTCTCGGGCGACACGCTTCCGTGACGGAAATGTCTACGTTTCTTTTGCGGAAGCATCTTACGGATGTACATATCGACACCATGCTATGTCTCCTCGCTGTCCGTTTGCAGCAAGAGGAACCTCACTTAGCAACCTTCGTCAGTCTTGGAACGATGTCACTTGCGGACGGTTTTTCCAAATCTACTGCTCTGATCTCAAGGCCTGGGCCGGATGTTCTCCCATATCCGAATGCTGTACCGGCAGACGTTGTGGAATATGGCGCTCGCCTTGCAAAGAACAAGGCGTCTGTAATACTTGGTGTCGCACATTCTCCACCAGATCACTGGGCGGCATATTCAGTTGATAGACCCAATCGTGTCGTGAACTGGGGCGATTCTATAGGACGACAAGCACCATCGGGCTTCATCAAAGGCATGAAATGCTGGCTCGGCCATCATCTCTCGTCACAGCGCTTCCGGTACTGTACAGATCTTGCTTGTGCAACACAGACAGATTCGCATTCATGCGGTATTATCTCTGTGAATACACTGAAGCATCTGCTCTTTGGAGATGCCTTCTGGACAGAAGAATGCCACGAGCACCTGTGAATCGAGGAGTTCCTTGATATAATGGAGTATTCTGCTAAGTTTTGACGTGTTCGTGCTTTCGTTTCATTAATTATCATGATACTGACTCCCGGTTTTGTGTAGACTTCTGATGACGATGCGACGTTGCCTTCAACAGAGCCTATCAAGCAACTTCCACCTAATCCATCTAGTCTGCTTCGTCTACCGACTCCAGAGAAGATTCCGACGTCTTCGCCTGTAGCCATGAATGCTGTCTCCTTCATGGATATCGATCCTCCCTCGGCATTGATTGAACAGTCCTCTCCGATTTCATCGCCAGCACCTTCATCGCCAGATCCTGTACCTGTGCCTTCTTGAGTGAAGGGCACGTTGGATTCATTTTTCACCCCGAAGGACACTGCCAAGCGGATCCGTGCTGCGCTGTCTGAGCCTGATTCTGATTCAAATTTTCTATCGAGACCGCCTGCCAAAAAGCAGCAAGTGTGTCGCTCTTGCACGAAACCGAAGAAGAAGCAGGAGCCTCCAAAGTCGCTGAAGTCTCCGACGACTCGGAATTCTTCAACCACAGGGGCAAGTTCATCTGCAAAGTCGAAGCGTAAACTCAACGACTCTGTAGAAGCCAGGACGTTCATTGCAGATCCGGTGAAATGGGAAGGCTACAAGGCGAAGCTCAAGGTTATTGACCCACACTATGAGATCTACGAAGATGATCCTACGAAAGCTTGTCATGTTCGTCATTCTGGCTGTGGAGAAGTCATGAAGCAATCTACGGTATACAACATATACCTTTTCCGGAAACACGTCGAGAAGTGCAAAGGCAAGAGTGCAGCTGGAAACACATCAACTTTGGATATCAGCATGAAGTTGACGTTCAAGTCTGGCATCGTACCTGCGAAGAAGCCAGCGACTGAAGAGCTCTGGCCATGTCCAGGACTTCAAGAAGTGGACGATGCACGTATCACCGTATACCTTCAACGCACATTGGTGCGCAGTGCCGGAGGCGAAAGCAATGTTAAACTTGCAGAGAAGATGTTCAACAAATCGTACACGGCACTTGATACCGAGAAGCAGGAAGCCGTCCGCCTGAAGCAGCAACAGACTCATCGTTGGGCGCTGGACCATTAGAACAATCATGTCTATGCTATCAGCATGCAGCCTTGCTTGAGCGATGTCAAGAAGATCAAAGACATTGTTCAGCCATGTTCGAATTGTCAAAAGCTACTGTCCTTGCGGGCCTTCCTGACTGCGATAAACCGGAAGATACCTAAAGATGAAAACCGAATATTTGTTCCTCACCGCTATCAGAACTCCGCCATTGGTCTAATCTACACTAAGCATCAAGGCCTACGCGACCTTTTCGAGGAGGTATGTTCATGTTCTTCATCTCATTTGTTACCACCGAGGCCCTAACAGAATGTACAGTGCTCTTCTACAAATGACATTTTCCGACGCTATGCTCAGCAAGTCACCGAGGGAAAGTACGATAAGAACCCCGTCTTCATGGGTTTGACCGAGGTGATGGTTGAAATGACTGATCGTGAAAGCCGGGGGCGAGGTCTTCAGAACATGCGATATCCTCCAGCATTCGACGAATGGTGCCATGAACTTCAGTGCATCCGCCCTGAAGGCTATCACTCATTTCGTCAACATTTCGCCAGTCGCACAGAACGGAGCTTTCAGGTGCAGCATTCCACAGTGCCGACTTTTCACATGGGCATCACTCCAGAACTACTTGCACACGCACAAAAGTACAGGCAAGATTATGATTATCCTCATAATGCACCACTGAACATGGCCGTCGATGATACACAACTCCTCGCTGCACTGCGTACTTGCTATGATGGCCGCCATACAAAAAGTGGTTTCTTATCGGAAGTGTTTTTGGGCCGATGGAAGTCGCAGACATCAAGTTACTGACACAGCAAATTGCTACAGCGTCAGCGTCAAAGGCGACTAAAGTACGACTCTGGATCTTGCAGATCCCATATTCACGTGTACCTCCATTGATCCTGGCCATGGCTCCTCTTGGATCAAAAACGACAGCAGCCGAACTTGCAGCCATGGAACGAGACATCCTACAGCTTCTCCTCCAAGCTGCGGACTCATTCTGTATCATCACATTAGGCTCTGATGGGACAGTTACAGAATGCAATGCTCGACGAGAACTTCTCACCTTGACATCTGCCGTCGACGTCCACTATCGCATTCCCCATCCTGAAGGTAATGGTCAGTTCGTCACAATTACCGTGCACAAGGTCTACGGCCAAGCTCTTGCAATCATTCAAGATCCAAAGCACTGCCGAAAAATGTTCAGAAACAACCTCTTCAGTGGTGCCACACTTCTCTTGCTCGGCCGTTACCCGATATACTATGAGCTTGTCTGTGCGATGGCTCTGAATTCCAAAGACTTGCCTCTGTACAGACGTGATGTCGAGAAACTGGATAGGCAGGATGATCGAGTGGCAGCACGTCTGTTCTCTGCAGATGCTCTTGAGCATGCAATTGAACACACTGACAATCTGGGTCTCGTCGCCTATTTATTTGTGTTCGGAGAGATGGTTGATGCTTACCAGAGCAGGACGATTCCTCATTCAGAACGAATCAAGATGGTCTTGTGCGCACGATTCTTCAAGGACCTGTGGAAAGCATTTTTGCACGATGCTGGTTATCCCGAAAGACGTCACTTCATATCTCGCGACGCTAATGACATCACAGACATCCTCATCAACGGGTTACTCGCCCTCATCTACATCCATCGGGACCATCTTGAACAGAACTTGCCTCTCCTCCCATGGCTTGCTGGAAGCGAGTCTAACGAGCATGCATTTGGCATGATGCGAAGCTTAATCGAGGACTTTACCGATCTTGATGCAGCAAGGATGGTCCCAAAGCTTGATGTTTGACTCCAGGCTGCGTGTCGTGCTAAGAACAACACCTCAAACTTTCGAAAACAAGCATCAGGATATATGCACACTTACTTCGATGACGACAAGATTCCAATGTGTCTGCTCTCTGTATTCCCTTTTGACGAGGAGATCGCAGATATTGCGGTCGCCGCCTACGAAGAAGCAGCAATGCTCTGGTTGCTTTTAGGATATGACCCAGCAAGTGACACACCAAATTCAAAATCTGCAACCCATACTCCGACCCCCGTGGATGACATTAATCAAGACGAACTTCTTGAAGGCGACGAAGAACAAGAACAAGGAGATATGTCTGAAAAGCAAGAGCTTCAGAACGCGCTCGCCCAGGCGTCGACTCTGCCGACATTACCAACCAATTCAACAGACACCATTCTTGACGAGTGTGCCTTTGCAGCGGCCTCCTTGAACATGGATGAGTATGAGCGCATGTAAGTCTTATTGAAGCATCATATCTACAAGCCTATAGCACTTACATTGATTCTCCACTTCCAGTAATAGTCTTCCAGACAAGGATCCTGCCCAGCTCGAAGAATTATTAGCTGGTTTAGCCCATATCTTGAACAGCTTTGCATCTCCGGAGCAAGTGACGGCCTTAATCAACTCGGTCAAGCAGGCTGATGCTGCCAGTGCACCAGTAGCGCCGCCGCCGCCGCCGCCGGTGGACATGCTTGATGTGCCAGCAAGTCCAGTCGATGATGAGCTGGCAGATGAATCTCGAGGAGGAGGGATCATAGATGTTTCAACTGACTTGACCTCTCTTGTGCAGGCACGAAGGGCAAACCAGACACGAGAGGCTGCATACGGTGTGAGATTGAAGAAGCATAGTTCCCGACAACGGGACGAAGAAGACGACTCACGCTCAAAAGAAGAATCAGAACATCGTCTCTTGGCATGCAAGATCCACGAGACACTGAGACTAGAGGAAGACCGGGGATATACCGGTCTTATTCGACGCACGCGTTGGGGTAAATCCGCAGCAGGAGCAGGCGATAGGAAGGCAGAAGATGAGACTGAGACTGCCGAGACCGGTAACACAGCTAATGCTCGTCTCGCTGCTCAGACTGGTGCAATGGCTGTAAGTTGTATTCTATCTACGCTGCCAGTATAGTTGCTTATCCTCTTGAGCTTCGCAGATTACACGAAAGCGTCGAGCAGCGTTTGCGGGCATCTCAGTGCTCGAAACGATTGTGACGGCCAAAGTTGATATGATCTCCCCTATCTACAAGGCCTCATGGGGACTAATCATTGTAGATGACGAGTTGATGCTTGGACAAGGTGAGCAAAGCATCTTTCTAGACAATTCCTGGCTGCCAGTTACTTCTCGTGTCTTATTACTAGTGCTCACTATGTACGAAAAAGGTGGCAAAAAGGCTGCCAAACACGGCTGGATCTCGACTTCATCATCAATCGCTGCAATTTCGTATCTGGGAGTACAGGTATGGCAACGTGGTCGTCAGTGACAGTTCTGGGCTACGCACGGTAAATGCTTGCCTCTCGGGATACCGAGATTTGCACATTTGCCAGCTGCTGCATTCCTCTGTCTCGTCCCAACGAAATCGATCTGCATTTTGCCTGGCAAGTCCAACAATGTGGAACTTCTTCCAGGTATCTTCGAGGATATCTACAACAAGCTGAACGCAGACAAACCTCGGCTTGTTCACGCAGTCCGGGACTTACTCAAGCCATCAAGACGTGCATCTGGAGATGAGTAGGCAGCTAAATTGTGATTCATTACACTTGTATATATAGCAGACATATGGATCCATATTTAATAGTTTCGGAGGTTTGATATCTGGTCCACCTGTTGGTGGCAAAAATTTAAGGTCGGTGAAGTTATCCACCCATAGGTTTCCTAATTTGGACGAGATCTTGTCCACCCACAAAGGGCGTCTGCCGCCAAAAACCGTATCCGACCTCACCACCAATTATCAGGGGTCCTCCAAGAGTGTTCTCAGTCGTTCAACAATTACTGTCTCGACCGGGATTCAAACCCTCAACCACTGGAAGCTTGACATTTGTTAGGATTTACAGTGACTGGTGTACCACAATCAAACACCTACGCCAAAAGGGCGCAATGTCAAGCTTGGCTTGACATCCGGTATACAGTATATATACACTTCTAAGTCATGAAGGACCAATTCATGACAGACTGCCTGACAGTGAATCAAATCTGAATTTTAGTATCTGAATCTGAATTGTGTCTCCCTCATCTAAATAACTTGGAATAGAACTCTACTCTAAAATTTCATATCTTAGTCTTATTTAAATCTGATTTGCATCTGAATTTTAGTACCTTAGTCTGAACCGTATTTGACTTATCTGAATGACTCATCTGAATCTGACTTTTGATCTGAATCTTGGAAAATGAATCTGACCTACATCTAAATTTTGATACCTTAGTCTGAACTATATCTGACTCATCTGAATTGTAAATCTAAATCTTATGGCCAGTCTGAATCTTATCATTAACATCTGAATTGCATCTGAATTTTAGTATCCTAGTCTAAATTATGTCTGACTCATCTGAATGTAAATGTGACTCTGACTTGCAATCTGATTGATGAGATACAGATCTGAATTACATCTAAATTTTAATATCTTAGTCTAATTTGTATCTGACTCATCTGAATGATGGATCTGAAACTTATCTTGAATCTGAGTCTCAAGATCCGCATCTGAATCACATCTGAATTTTGGTATCTTAATTTAAACTATATCTAAATCATCTGAATGATGAATCTGAATCTTATTTTTAATATGAATTTTCAGAAAAAAATTTGAACTGCATCTGAATCTTGATATCTCAGTCTGAATTAAGTCTGACTCATCTGAGTTGTAAATCTGAAACTGATTGTCAATCTGAATTTTAAACTTTAAATATGAGCTATATCTGAATGTCTGAATTTAGATCTGAAATGTGTCTGAATGACCTGATTGAGAGATATGAATCTAATTTTCAATCTTAAAACCTAAACTCAGACCTGAATCACATCTGACTTGTCTGAATTAATCTGAATCTAAATCTGAAAAAAAGGTAATAAAATCTGAAACCATCTTATCTTCTGGATGTGTCTTATTTCTCAATCTGATCATGTCTTGATTATCTAAATTTGGTCTGAACAGAATTTTTCAGATAATCTGACTTTTTCAGACCATTTAGACACTCAGACCATTTTCAGCCATTCAGAAAAGTGGTCAAGTTTACTGATGATATCTGGGCTGACCCCTAACCCTAGGTACATGCATAGCATAAGGCTAGGAAACTCTACAAAAGTAATGCTACCCCCTTACACATCCCTCGACGACTCCGGCATATGTCATTGTGCCTCGTTGCCATAGCAATGGACCACGACACATTGCTTGCCTGATCTCTCAACTCTCTCCCTCTATCTTCTCCATCTTTCTGTTTGGCTCCCTCTCTCTATGCACAAGCTTTCTTCAACATTCGAGAGGGCTTACTAGCAGATGCCGGTGTGAGGGTTGACAGGTAAGTAAAATAGATGTCTTTTATTTATTTCTCGTACTAACATGGCAAGTATCATTCATTCACCAAGCGATACTCGTGCTTATTTTCTCTCAGCTCTGCACAACATCTCCATTGCCTTTGACACCAGTGCCGATGTCGACGAGCCTGCTTGTGCCCCCAAACCCTCCAACAATGCCTTTTGCATCATTGCACATCATTGCCATGGCAACAAGGCATAACATGTTGTTTGTCTTGGCTTCTCGCACCCTCGCATCTCATCGACAACCCCTGCATATCATCAACATGTTTGTGCGACCACTGGTCGCACAAACATGTTATCAAGAAACCTCTCTATATACTTGTTGACCTTGTTTGCCTTTTTTTGGTCTGGTTTGTCTGGTTTTGACCTGGTTTGTCTGGTTTTTGTCGAATTGTTTTTTCAAATATATGATTTGAGCTTTGTAATGCTAGTAATTCCAATGTTACACCCTTGCAGTAAACACCATGTACATCAAAAATCACCTAAGACTACTTTTGAAAAATCTCAGACAGGAACCACAGAAAAACCAGACAAACCAGATGGAAAAAAGGCAAACAAGGTCAATAAGTATATGGAGAGGTTTCCTGATACACTATCTCCCTGCTGTCAACAATGCTTGTGGCCCTGATGTGTGGCCGTGCAGTGCGCACATGGCCATGTACCCACAGAAGCCCGTGCGAGGCATGAACTATTTGTGCACGACCATGCGGGTCTATGTGCACATGCATGGTTGTGCCAGCTCACACATACTCGTTTTGAAGACAAGAGATGGTAGTGGTTGAAAGGAAAGAGAGGCAGTGCATCGCACGCACCTTATGTAGACATGGCAAGCGGAGCCTGAAATGCGGCCGATGTGATTCGGCCCAGACACTGCTGAGCATCCCATTAGAGGCTAAGTCCTAGTTCTAACTAAGTTCATCCCATTGTGCCATAGCTAGTAGAACTTAAATCAGATACTTGTCTCATTTAAACATGACATAAACATGTATACTATCTTATTCTTTTTTTTCTGATTTTATTGGATTTTATTTGAGTTACTAAGCCCAAAAACATTCAAGTATGCGTGTTCAGTGGCTGAAGCACCGAAACATTGTGTCGATATTTCTGTCTCTCTCGCTGTCCCCATCATCCCCACTCTTCTCCTTCTTCTTTTTCTCTCCTTCCTCTTTTTTACTCGTTAAAGCGAACATGGGAGGGCTTCAGTAGGAAGCAGGGGGTATCACAGGTGCCAGTGAGTAAAAAAAAAAGTTTTTTTTGTTTGTTCAAACTTTGTGCTAACTCGAGAGTATTGCTCAAACGAGCGATACTCTTGATATCTTCTCCTCGTGCCACCGCTCCTCACACATCACGCCCCCCTTCTGCCATCGCCGACACGTCGCCATGCTCAGTGTGCTGCCTCTGACGACCACAGCTGCATGTGCTATTGCACGTGCGCAGTTGGCCACAACACTGAGCACTCATGATTCTGGGTTTGAAACATCTCTGAGTCAACAGAGATCAAACCAGTCATCTACCGATAGCTAAGGCTTGGCTATAGTAGTCAATGTGTGGCTTCACTCAAGGAACTGTTTTTTTCTGATGTATCTTGAGAAAAGACTTTGATCGTTCAACTTGTTGAATTGTACTCCAGTACAGCCATAGTTGAGATGACAAATGGTGCCTATATTTGGGCAACATTCTTTGTCCTGCTGCTTACAAATGTTTATATGTAATTTTGTTGTACCTTGCTGCACATCTATGCCCACATATTCTGCTTCACTGTTAAGGTATGTAAACTACATAACACTATTATTAGAGTCATAGCATTGGTTGAAAGCTTGGTACACAGAAAACTCATTTTTTTGACATAAAAAATCGAGTTTTTTTGCTATTTAATTCAATGTTTTTGAGTCTAAAAATTGAATTCATATACACATTTAAAATCTTAGCTGTCAAGCATTAAACACATTTATTTTAAATTAAAACATAAGAAAAAACAAAATGGCCAGAGGTGAAATTGAACCTGTAACCTCATCAGACTGAGCAAACAGCAAACATCGAGACATTCAGTCATGTGATGTACGTCTTAACGGCCGTTAAGACACACCATGTGACCTTACTTGCTTACATAAGCAAAACTCGTTTTGAAGCACACAACATCTCTCTGCTGGCCTTTTCTTTAGACAGTTGTTGAAGCCAGTGGTCCCTCTACCAGTGGCTGTAACACTGTTAGACTGATTCTTCTTCCCTCGATGTGGGTGGATGGAGAGGATGTCTATCTGATGGCTGTAGTGGTCATCCTGTATGTATCTCACTTGCTGATGTAGTGGACTAATTTCATTTTAGCTCAATCAATATTGTACCAATGATGCCATATGAGGGCTTGTTGGAAGCAGATTAATGGCTGCTTTTAGATGATATCTTGTGAGTCATAATAGCATCACTGGTTACCAAGATATAAGGGTATGACTGATTGATGATGTGGCAGACTAATTCCTTTATAGCTCTGTCAATATTGCACCAAGCATGATGTATGAGGGCTTTTTGGAATCAGGTTTACAATAGCTTTCTAACAATATAGTGGGCAACACCATAGCGTCATTGGTTGCTGAGATAGAAAACAATATTCTTTTGCTAATATTGTCAAGACTGAGATCAAGGGAACAGTGGAACCATCCAAGTCACCCCAAGGGGTCAAGGGTCAAAGAGCAGAGGATGACATAGAGAGTAGAGACAGGATAAGAATGATAGGGTACAAGGGGACTGGGTTATCAAGTGGACAAACTGAGGAAGCCAGTCAGAAAGATAGCCCTATATATACTGGAAGGGTAACCCAAAGCGGAACAAGGGATAGCCCAAAGGGGAACAAAGGGAAAGGGAACAAGGGATGTCCCAAAGAGGAACAAGGGATATCCTAATAGGGAACAAGGGATATCCTAATAGGGAACAAGGGACATCCTAACTGGGAACAAGGGGAGTGAACAAGGGGGTTACCATATAGGGAACAAAGGGAATGAAGAGGACCAAAGGGCTGATTCATGACAAGTGATGGCACCGTTGACATTATGCTTGACAGGATCTACCGGAACTATGGTCTCTGGGAACGCCTTATCTCTGACCGAGGTCCTCAATATGCTGGCAAAGTCATGCGTGGTGTTTTTGACAAACTTGGAATCAAGTCGGCCCTTAGCACAGCATACCATCCTCAGACCGATGGTGAATCCGAACGCGTTAATCAGGAACTCGAACAGTTTCTTCACACATTTTGCAATTACCGGCAGGATGATTGGGTCCAGTGGCTGCCTTTTGCTGAGTTTTCCCACAATCACTGCATCCATAGCGCCACTAACTGGTCCCCATTCGAAATGGTCCTTGGTTATATCCCTGCTGCAATTCCCTCTGTCAATCCAGTATCCTCTACCCCGGCCGTCGAAGATCGCTTCTGTCACCTAGAAGAAATCTGAACTGAGGTCCAAGCCAGCTTGCAGCTAGCTGCCGATATCATGAAGCACAACAACCAGGACCACATGCACGACACGACCCATTTCCAGAAAGACGACAAGGTCTGGCTTGATGGCAAGAATGTCAAAACCACGTGTCCCAAAGCTAAGCTAGCAGCTAAACGCCTAGGACCCTTCGAAATCACTGACGTGTTAGGACCAGTCACCTATTGATTGAAGCTGCCCCCAACATGGCATATCCACCCAGTGTTTCATGCCTCCCTACTCTCGCCCTACAAGGAGACGGAAGCTCATGGCCCCAACTTCTTTGCACCGCCACCGGAACTAGTGGAGGACGAAGAGGAGTACAAAGTTGAGTCAATCCTCGATGCTCGCCTCACCCGGAACAAACGTGACATTGAATATCTTGTCAAGTGGCTAGGATACCCTGATTTGGAAAATCAGTGGCTCTCATGTACATCGTTGTCCAATGCTCAAGGTGCACTCACGGCATTCTACACTCGACATCCCAAGGCACCCAAGCCCCCGAACCTTCGCGGGCACCTCTACCTCGACTCTGTCCATGCCCATCACGCACTCCAGGAGAAAATGCGTCTTAGAGAGGGGGTGATGTCACGAATCGCTCCATTTCTCTCCACTCTTCTCACTTCCATACGCGCGTCGCATTGGTCACATGCTTCCATTATCTCATCACCTGCACATCTCATCACATGACTCAGCTTGTCCCTTATCCATGCCCTATACCCTATCCCCCTTTCGGCTGCTATTGTTCTTGTTCCCATTGTCTGACCCATCCCTGTGCCCATTGTCCTTTCCCCATTGTTCTCCCAGTACTTATAGGCTCGCTGTAGCTCACCTGTTTCTCTAGACTGTCCATTTTGTCTGTACCGTACTGTACCTGTCATCCAGGGCACTACGCTGCTGCCATTGATCTTTACTCTCGTCTCTATCTCTCTTGTGTTTGGTTGGTGACTTGGGCGGCACTCTTGCTGTCTTCGACCCAGTCTTGACAAATATGGCACATAAGCCAGAAAGTATCTCTGCTTCCAGTGATCCGATTTCTGTATTCTAAATTGCATTGCAAAGGTGTGACTCAAGGTGTCCGAACACCAATTCACCATTTGTTAATTGATAGCTTCATCGCAGAGCTATAAAGCAATGAGTGTTCTCAGGGGGAAAATGCAGAAACAATTCGTGTTCTGCGAGTTCTCAACCAATCTGGACACATGAGATATTGCTGGAAAGCCCTGAATAAGTAGATTCCGACGCATTTGAGAATGAGTATATCGGTGGAGAATTGATTGAGTTAGCTTGGATCCAAACATTTTAGGGGGAAAAACAAAGAAACATTTCGCATTCTGCGAGTTTTGACCCAATCTAGATGCATGAGATATAGCTGGAAAGCTATGAATGAGCAGATTCTGAAACACCTAAGAACAAGTAAATCGGTCAAGAATTGACTGAGTTAGAAAAGGTGCAAGTATGCTAGAGAGAAAATGTAGGAATTCATTGTGCTCTGTGAGTTCTGCACGGACCAGGATGCAAAAATACTGCCAGAAAGTGATAAATGAGTAGATCCAGATGCATTTTAGAATGGGTGAATTGGTTGAGAACTGATCAAGTTACATTAAATCAAATGTAAACAAAAGTCCGGCCAGAGCTGGAGTTGAACCTGCAAAGAAGCCAACTGCCAAATGGGGATAGTCATCGTTTGAGGTGTCGTTTTTGATAGGAAAACCTGGTATAGAGTAAATGATTCTAAGGAATCGTAATAAAAAACACATTTCTCAGATGTCAGTGGGAGCAAGGAGCAGGGAACAATCAAGCCCAAGCCACATGTCGAACGAACGAACGACATGCATTGCACAGGGTTGCCATAGCACAAAAGGGCAGTTGCACTTGTTCAGGTTTTGTTTGGGCATTTTTGGGCTCGAGCTCTCAAGTTCCAACTCGGACTTCCAACATCTGCAAAATCCCCCCTAGCTATAGGGTACTTTATAGTCTTCATAATTGTTATAGTCTGATAGCTACCCCCCCTATCTATAGTTGGTCATAGATGGACCCTAGCTATAGAGTGCTATAGAGCTACTAGAGACAGCTATGAAGTGCTATGAGATGCTATGGTGTCATAAGGATAGCTATGATAGCTATAGTCCTAGAGGCTGTCTTGACCTATCTATACTAGCTATGTAAAATATGTTTACCATAGACATTATGGATAGTTTAGTAGACTTATAGTTAGCTGGCTATTCTATGGATTTTCAGTAGACTACAGTTTTGTGACTTGAGTTTATAGCTTTACTAGACTTGGTAGATATTTATAAATTCTATACAATTATCAACATCCATCATTATAAGAGATCACACCAATAATAAAGAACAAAGAACTTTTTATTTTATTCACTAACTGCATATTATATAATTTACAATATAACATGCTATAGAGACTATAAGTAAATAAATAAAAGTACAGATAAAGGACTACAATAGAAGCTATCAAATAAACACTACAAATATATAAAAGATTACAATACAAGCTTATCATTCTACTAGAAAAAGCGAAAATCTAGAAAGAATGGAAAACATTAATCTAAGAAAGCAACAAAGATAAGAAATATAAGCTTACCCAAGTCAACAAAAAGCGAAAATCTTACTTCATAAAGTCTAAGGTAACAAAGATAACAAAATTAGTATGGTAAGAGACAAGAAAAGACTATTGAAAGCTTACCTCAGGAATAGAAAACAACGAGGCCAATCAAACGACAATAGCGAGAGAAAACTGGCAACAACGAGAGCAACGACGACAGCGACGACAGAGCAACGACGAGAGAGCGACGACGAGAGAGCCACGAGAGAGCGACGATGAGAGAGAGGGCAACGACGACGAAGACGTCGACGTGGCACCAGATGGTGGGGGTTAAAGAGCAAGAGGCAACGCGCGTCGCGCACCTCTTACATACGAATTTCGGGCGAAGCCGAGAATCGTGGCTGCCGGGCGTTGCCGAGCGGCGCGTCAGGGACTGCCCGGCAGACTTCACTAAACTGAACCTGCTCCCCATGGGAGTTATGTATAGTGAATACATACTGTGGCTGACCCAGAAGCGGGCCACCGCGACTTCCTGCTCAGTTAGTGCGTTATCTACAAAGCCGACCGGCCTCAAAAAGGTCATAGAGCACTAGTAAACCGAGTACAGATTACGGATATGTAGTTTACATATTTTACAAGCATAAAGTACGAGTAGCACAAATATTTTGCGACGAGGAGTGCTCTTGCCCCAGAAGTGGGCCGGCGTGGGAATCAAGCTGTGAGCGCTGTATCCTCGTCCTCCCTGCGTGCCGATGACCTGAATTGGGCTCTGCCTCACGCTTTCCACGCATTTCCTACGCTTCCACTTGATCTATGCCAAGTTTCATACTGTCTTCTCAAAGCCTTGATCGATCCGCATGTCAAGATCAAATTTTTAAGGCCTGAAAGCAAGTCAATCCCCGGTGACATGCGAAAGAACGAAACCCGGCATTTTCGGGGTAACCTCCCAATGACCTGGATGTATATCTGTTTTCTCTCATTCATAAAATCACGAAAATTCTACACTAGCACTGTATTGATATCGGAATACAGGAATGAGACTCGCATGAGCGCTTTGTGCTAGGGAACGAGGTTGACATGAGATCTCGTTGGCCTATCAGGATATGCAAGATGCATGCGAGCAGTGTCTGCTATTGGGCCTCTCAAAAGTTGTCTGAGCATGTATTTACTTCGATACTTTGAGCACTGAATGTTACTATGATTCTCTAACAATTGCTATCGAGCATAGTAGCATTTCTGGGATCCTCATCCCAAGAGCCCCATACTTTCGTCGAGGATAGGCTGTCGCGCCTTCCAAATCCGGCCCACACGCCGAAAACGCACATTGGACTTCGAGTTTCTTCGCAAGTTGGGACTCTATTCACATGAAATTTTCACAGCAGGGCAGTATGATATAGCTATGTACATTTATCTACACAGAACCACGAAATTCTCGTTTTTTCGACCCCGGTAAGCGGGGTGGCCCGGTGCTGGGGGTGGCCCGCTTCTGGGTCAGCCACAGTAGTGTGCCCATTAGTTCCATCTGTACTTAGACTATATAGCTGTAGGATTTTTCTCTAAATTTATGTGAATTTATTTGATTTGTCGAGGCTCAAATACTGTAGCTTCGCTCGTTCGGTGGCTGAAGCACCGAACGCGCGTCAACTAGTTCGTCTCTCTTACTCTATCTCTCGTACCTCGTCGCTGTCTTCTCTGTTTCCTCACAACCCCCTCCATCATCCACTCTCAGTTCGTCAAGTCCGAAGTTCTGGAGGGTTCTGGAGGGTTAGGCCAAAGGAGGGCCCCTCAGGTAAGTAAAAAAAGCTCTCATTGTTCTTATTCATGCTAATCTCGAGAGTATCGCTCGAACGAGCGATACTCTCTGCTTCTTTCCTCCTCCCGCATCGCCTGCCGCTGCCGTCTCCCATCGACCCACCCTTAACATCGCCGTCATGCCCGTAGGGCCTGGCGTGCCATCTCCGATGACCACGATCGCGTGCGCTGGCTGCATGCACACCACCGGACAATGCGCACGCACACCACCGCATACCACCGGACAACGTGCATGCGAGCCCGCTGCCTCGCGCACGTGTTTCGCCCCTCCCGCATGGCCCCGCCGTCTCGCGGACGGCACTGCTGCCTGGTACGGGCCAGGCACGCTGTGCACGGGCCTCCCTGTCTCGCGCATGGGCCGACGCGTTGTGCATGACCCCGCCGTGGTCCGTGCGCACAGCCAGCGGGTGGCCACAGCCCGCGCGGATGCCGGCACGCGCGATGTGTGCGCGACCAGCGCAGGTTTGCCGCGTCGTGCACGGGCCCACGGCAGCACACCGTCCCAGCGCGCCTCGCGCCTCCGGTGCGCAGGCCTGTCGCATCGCTCACGGGCCCGCCGTGTCGCGCACGGTTTCCGCGCCCCGTCCCGGCCTCCTACGCCTCGCGCATGGGCCCGCCACATCATAACCCGTCGCGCTCGTGCACGCTCGCTCGTCGCATCTCATGCACGCCGCCCAATGCCTCATACACGGGCCCGGCGCCCGGCGCTGCCCCCTGCACGCCGCCTGCACTTTAAGCACACACGCGCCGTGCCCCATGCACGCACGCCTCCCGCGCGCCGTGCGCCTCGTGCTGGTCCCTCGTGCCTCGCGCACACGCCCGTGGCAGCACGGCCCTCCGCCCACCGGCCTCGCGTGTGCCCGATCGCTTCGCGCACGGACCCTATAGCCCCGCATGAGCCTGTGACAGCCCAGCGCCTCGCGCACGGGCCCCGCGCACCGCGTTTCCCATGCGTAGCCTGCGCTATTGTGCGCGGGCCCCGCTAGCATGATCATTCCCGCTTACGGGCCCAGGGCTTCGCACGTGGCCCCGTGCGCTGGCACCGCCTGTGCACGCTGCACGTAATGTAATACACTTATTGTATTAGTAACAGTATCCAATATAATAAAATTTGATTTGGCCTCTTTTGTACCTACCTGACTTGACATAGCAGTGATAGTAATCATGCTCATTACTAGGTAAGTTCCATCTACTTGGTTATGACTCAAATAATATAAATCAATTTGACTCACTTTTTGTGCAAATTATATCATATGTATATCTTGGATAACATGTATAGTTACTGTAGATGTTATAGCATATAGCTTGCACTTACAAGGTAACATAGTGGACATAGACTACATAGGTTCTATAGCAAGCAGGGACATGTCCATAGCTTCCATAGCTGTGCTAACTAGCTACATAGGACCACATAGATGGCATAGAGTGCTATGTAGCCTATATAGCTGGTATAGATCT
This sequence comes from Hericium coralloides, assembly GCA_003675405.1. Lineage (NCBI taxonomy): Eukaryota > Fungi > Basidiomycota > Agaricomycetes > Russulales > Hericiaceae > Hericium > Hericium coralloides. Next base: position 108,175 of record QUOP01000255.1, on the reverse strand, counting down.
ATAGATCTGTATAAGTTGTGTCTATAGCTTACCATAGCTTGGATAATTGTGGCTGGTAGCTATGTAAATTTAGGATTTCTCAGATGAACTCAGACTGTGCTGGCCACAGCCATGTGAGAAAGTATGCAAAATAAATATGTGGACCATGCCAGAAAAACATGGCCTTACCCAGTGCGTATCAATCGTTGTCTCATTCTCTTTTTAGATACCATACCTAGCCAGTAAGCTTGCTATCTGCTCTATGTCGTTTGTCTCTGCCAACAACAATACTGCTCAAGTGCTGCTATAACTTATCAAAAAATAAATTTACAGCTTACAGCACAGCAATATCTCATTTGTGAAACATTTAAAACATCAAAAATAAAAAAAATTGCATTTGAAATAAAGTTTGATTTCTCAATACATTGAGTAAACAACTACAAATGTTACTACAGATCGGGAGTATACTACAAGATGTCCATGCATCATGCTAGCTTGCCGTTCACTTACTCATGACCCAAATGGAAGGGGGGAGGGAGAGCATCTGAGAAAAAGGATTTTTATATAGCAGCAAGTGCTATTATGGGTCCTATCAGTGAGCTATGAGGGCTATGAAGTTGAACTATTCAGCTATGGGGAGTTACGGGGACTATAATAGCCTCCATAGCATGAAGTGTTAAATACATGGGGTGCCATAGCCTCTATAGCTAGGGGTGTCCTATACATAGGACTATGATACTTACCAAGGGAAACTATAGCTGCTATAGTCCTTATGATAAGCCACCTAGGTAGTCACATTTAAGTCAAATTTTATTATATTCACGCTAGACTACAACAAACAGGGAAACTACAAGATATAACATTATCTGACTAGTGAACGAAGGTCCCAATTAGACCTTGTGTCCTCAATAGCATGGCAGAGCACATGAGTCCCACGTGGCCGCACACGAGCTTGCGCGGCCGTGCACAGTGTAAGGCGGCAGGGCAGTCGTGGGGCCGTCCATGCGCGACGTGACGCAGTCATGCGCGCATGGTCGTACGCATGTGGGCAGGGCAAGGCATCAGCGCACGTGTTATGCGTGGGGCGGATCAGGGCAAGGTGGCCGTGTGCGGGATGCGGTGTCGGCGCATCTGTTATGCACGGGGTGGGATGCGGTGTACAAGTGGTGCATGGCCACGCACAAGCTGGCGTGGCTGTGCGCAGGGCGACACAATCGCGTGGGGGTGGGGCTTGAAACCGTGCGGGAGCTGGCATGGGTCGCCTGAGGACGAGGCGTGCAAGGGCGTGCTGCGGGGCATTGTCCTCGGTCATGCATGGCGGGAGCCCGTGCGAGACGGCGCATGTGCAGGCGTGGCCATACGTGCGCGCTGGCAGGTTCGCTGCGGCTGTGCGTGCAGTCGCCGGGGTGGGTACCCCGGGCACATGACGGCGGGTCTTCCGTGTGCGTGGGGAGGCGCACACTGTCCGGAGCATGCGAGAGTGAGCAGGCACAGGCGTGCACTGGGGCGGGCACGACACGGGGGACACACGCACGAGGCGCAGTGAGCCTGCGCACCAGCGCGGCGGGCATGTGTAACACGAGGTGCCGGGCCCGTGCACAAGGCGCAGGAAGCTGGGACGGGGAGCGGAGGCCGTGTGCGATCCGGCAGACCCACGCGTGCCGCAAGAGGCCTGCACGCCGGAGACACGAGGCGCCACACAAGAGGGCGGCCCCGAGCACAAGGTGGGACCACCTACAAGGCATCGGGCTGCGGCACGCCCGCGCATGCATGCCCGTCCGGTGTGTGCTGCGCCGGTGTTCCCACCTTTGGTCGGGCGCACATCGCTCGTGCGGGCATCCGTGTGCGGCTGTGGGCATTCGCTGGCCTTGTGTGCGCTGGCGGGACCGCGCGCGAGATGGGGAGGCCGCGGGATGTCGAGGGGCAGTGACGTGGCCTGTGCGTACGCCGTTGACGGCGCGCAGACGGTGCGAGACGGCGGGGGCGTGTAGTTCGTGGCCGGGTATGCGAAATGAGGAGTGGGGCACGGGATCGGGAGGGGTGAGGTGTCGAGGAGGGTGTGGGGGTAACGAGTGTCGCTTGAAAACGAGCGACACCCTTGATTAGTACGAAAAAAAATGACGATAAGACATTTTTTTTTTCACTCACCTAAGACCCCCGTCTCCTGCTACTTATCCACCCTGGCCATCTTGAAAGTCGAAAGAGAAGAGAAAGAGCGAGGGACGGAGGAAACAGGGAGGGAGGGAGGCAAAGTGGGTGAGAACTGGTGAGAAGGAGCAAGTCCCGACGCGTAAACTCGGGGCTTCAGCCACCGAAAGCTCGAAGAGATGTAACAAATCAAATAAAACAGCAGAAAATACAAGAAAAAAACAACACGTACAGATAATGTATCTACACTGACTGCATGAGACAGTTCTGTATTAATCATACGGTATGTCACCAAGCAGCAGGGTTCAGATAACAGAATCTAATGCCTAGTCTCTGACGCAGCGCTCGGCAATGCCCGGCAGCCACGAATCTCGGCTTCGCCCGGGATTCGTATATAAGGCTCGCACGACGCGCCTTGCCTCTTGCTCTTTAACCCCCACTGTCTCTTGCCACGTCGACGTGTTTGTCATAGTCGTCGTCATCGTTTGCTCGCTCGTCGTCGTCCTTTGCTCGCTGTCGTCGTCCTTTGTTTGCTCGTTGTCATTGACATCTCTATTGTTTATGGTAAGCCTTTTTTTTTTTTCTTAGTTGTCTTATAACTACTGATGTCGTCTTCATACTTATTACAATCCTATTGTAGTAGTTCTACCAAGTAAGCTTTTCTATATCTCACACTCATGTCCTCAAACTGTCTTGTAGGTTTTCGCTTTTTTGTGAGTTTGGTAAGATTTTATGTGCTGTCCATTTGTAATTGTTTGGTGTTAATATCTTAGATATATTTTTGTTTATTTTGAATGGTCATCGTAAGTTTATTATTTTTGTAGTGATCTTGCAGTCTTTGTAGTTTTAGTGATTGCATGCAATAAAATTATTATAATTGAGATTTTGATGTTTGTGACTTGAAAATATATGTTGATTGGGCCTATAATATCTTGCTAATTACATGTTGCACCAGCATACTTGATAACGATGACATAGGATAGATAGGAGTCCTACTAGCTAGATATCATATACTAATGGAGATAGAGCATATAGTTGGCATAGCTTCTATAGCTATCTTATACTATAATAGCTATGACAACTATGATATCTTACACCCTATGCTATGGTAGCTATAGTAGCTATGATAGCTATTGCCCTATACTATGATAGCTATGTAGCCCTATGTAGATTGCCCTGCTGCCATGGGAGGGGGGGGGGGCTATGAAGAAAAGGGGACTCCTATGGACCTATCAAAGCTATGTAGGCTATATAGCACTACATACCGCTGGTGTTTTTCTCAGATGAGAGAGAAGGGAGAGAAAAGAAAGAGAGGAAGGAAAAGGGAAGAGAGAAGGAAGAGGGAAGGAAGAGGGACAGAAGGAGGGAGGGAGGAAGAGAAGGAAGGGACTCAGAGCACAAGACACACAATTTCCAAACAGAAAAATGACAGAACAGGACAAGATGGGATGGGACAGGTTGAGATGGGACGTGGTCCAAGACGTCGTCATGGGATGGATAGTGTCGTGGGAAAAGAATTTCTAAAAAGGAAAATAGGAGGCAGGCTTGCTGGGCATGGCTATGGCTGGCTAGGCCCCGGGGAGGGAGGGAGGGGGGAGGGAGGAGGAGGAGGGGGAAGGGGCGGACGGTGGATTTTCCATAAAAGGAAAGAGTCATGTGACCGGTGGTGTGGGAAGAGGCCTGCCCCCCCTCCTCTCCCCCCCTCCCTTTCTCCTCTCCTCCCCTCCAGGGCAGGCGGCCGTGCCAAGAGAGGGAGGGAGGGGGAGGAGGAAAGGAAAGGAAGGAATGGAGGCGAGACGTCGTCGTCGTCGTCGTCGTGGTCGTGGTGGGACGGATAGGGGCGTGGGAAAAAATTTCCTAAAAAGGAAAGTGGGGGCAGGGGCCGGCCCACGGGGCCAGGCATGCTGGGCAGGGGGGGGCGGGAGGGGGGGCCGACGGTGGATTTTCCATAAAAGGAAGGAGTCATGTGACCGGCGTGGGAAGGGGCCCCTCCCCGGCGGACGGCCGTGCCGGACGTGAGCAAAAAGGAACGGAGGCGATCGGGGCACGTGCGGGCGGCCGAGGGCCGTTTGGTGACCGAGGGCCCCGGGTGAAAGAATACGATGGAGGTTGGCGTCCCTTCCTCCCTCCCGGACTGGCTGCTAACAGTTCCTTATCCCCGCGCGATTCGTAGCATAATTCTAAATACTCCTGTAGACATTGTACTGGCTGCTCAATTTAGAAGTGGTGTTCATGTTTCGCCCGGTGTGAATTTGCCCGATAATATCGCTATGCACCTCAGTGTTGGTATGAAGCATATGCTTCACCAACCACGCCGTTCTAAGTTAATCAAAGACGCGTGGATGGACTTTCAACGACGCCTGCGATGGCGTCTTAAGTTTTCATTTGCTGGCGATAATGAGTTCTATGACCCAGATTACGATGTGAGGCGTGATTCTTCTAAGAAGAAGCCTCCCGTTTTACCGCAATATCTTGAGTTAGGCCTCGTCGAGGGTCGGAAGTTCGTGAATTCTACGATATCCAAAATACCCGACGAGTATGGTACAGACCACCTTAAACCGCTCGGTCCCAACCTACGCCTTGTCAAGGAGTTCTTAGTTTCTAACAAATATATTGTTACAAACACAGATAAGAACCTCGGAGTCGCGGTGTCAGAGCGGACCTGGTACATAGATAAATGCAAGGAGCTCCTCTCGAATGAGGCGGCATATAAGCCCCTCTCGTCTATTGACGCGAAGATCATCCTTGATCGGAAACATTCAGAGATGTTAATCGTCTCCGAATTAGCTGAGAATTCGATATTCTTCGAAGGGGACGTCGCGGAGTTTTTGCGATCTAAGATAACGGCTCCCGGCGAAAAGCATGCGGTCCCTCAGTTTTACGGTGTGCCTAAAATTCATAAGCAACCCGTTAAAATGCGACCCATCATTCCATGTCATTCTGCCATAATGAACCCCGCCGCAAAGTTTGTTTCCAAAAAACTTAAACCGCTTGTCGAAGCGGCGCCAACCGTTATTCACGGTACCAAAGATCTGGCGATAAAATTAAGTAAGCTCACATTACAGCCCGGACGGCAATTTTATATTGTCACTGGTGACGTCGTCGCCTTCTACCCGTCGATTCCCTTGGATTCGTGTTTAGAAAAGGTTTATCAGATGTATCTCGACCATTATTGGTGGAATCGAGACGACTTCGACTCACCCAACTCCCTGCAGCAGCAGGAAGTGTTCAAACGCTGTTTGTATGTCGGCAATACAGAGCTTGTTACACAGTTTCTTAATGATTACTATCTTCAACTGCAAGGCCTCGCCATGGGCGTTGCTGACTCACCCGACCTTGCGAATCTGTATGGGTGGTTCTTTGAAGAAAAATGTAAAATCTTAGAAAATCCGTTAGTCCCGTTCTACGGACGTTACATCGACGACTGCCTAGCAATAGTCTACGCCCACAGTGAGGTAGAGGCGTTAAATATTGTCAAAGCTGTCCAATTCGATGACTGTGTAATTGAGTGGCAAGCGTCTGATCATTTTCAGCCGTTCCTCGACATGTTGTTGTACATTGATGGTCACAATAATCTCCAACACATGCCGTACCGCAAAGCGCAAAGCCACCAAGAAAGAATTCCTTGGATATCACACCACCCGCTCGACGTTAAACGCGGGACCTTTATTGGTGAGATGTCCCGGTTGGCCACGTTGTGTAGTCTTCATGAACACTACATCGACGCACTAAGGGGCTTGGTCGCCCTTTACGTGAAACGTGGTTACCCGCAAGACCTTGTTATGTCTTGGCTTAAGTCCAATGTGTCAACACGCTGGGAAAATCGCCTTAATACGGTGAAACGAGAGCACGTAGAAGTGCTTGTCCTTAAGACAGAATATAACACGGCATGGAATTACTTCCCGCAAGACCTTGTTATGTCTTGGCTTAAGTCCAATGTGTCAACACGCTGGGAAAATCGCCTTAATACGGTGAAACGAGAGCACGTAGAAGTGCTTGTCCTTAAGACAGAATATAACACGGCATGGAATTACTTCAATGCTAAGGAGCTTTCCGATGCAATCTTTGGATACTGGCGCGAGTGGCTCAGCCGTGCTGAGCGCGCCGAATTCTCCCTTGAATTCCCCGCACCTCGAACCGACGATCCCCACAATGTCGGGGACGCTGCCGCAACCAATTGGTTGTTGGTACGCCTTCCTGGCGGCGCGGAGATCTCGGTCCCCGATGTGCGGAAAATAGGTATCCTTAATCGTCGATTGATCACGTCCCGTAAACGGACGCGCAATCTATTCGACATTCAAAACCTTTGGAAGAAGGTTGTATTGGAAACGCTAGACGAGCGAGTACTGGAAGATCAAGACGATCAACCGCAACCAGTCAATCCTGAAGATCCCCTTCAAGGACACGGAGTACTCAATTATCCTCTCGCCCAGGTAAACCCGAATCAACACAACGTCCCTATGGACGTGGATGATAGTGACGATTCGACTCATTTACACAGGCGCTCGCCCCCCGCCCCAGACGCGTGGACGTATGGCCGGTAGTGGTCGTCAGTGCGTGGCGTTGTTGCACCGTCTAGGAGCTCGGTGGACTTTACTAGCTGCATTGGCAGCGATGCAGTACTGGCTGGATTAAGTTCCGGCTAGTGGGACCTTGTGCTACGGCCTTGGTTATGTCCTCTTGTTCCTGTTCGGTCTCTTCGCCCGCCCGTGCGGCCCCACGGACCCAGCGTTCACAAGCGCCTTCGGCGTCTTAGCTCTCCTTAGCCAAGCAATTAATCTTGTAGGTACCGCGTTGCTGTATATGCCTTACAGACGGTATTAACCGTGGTCGTTAGGAAACCCATCCCAACCAACCAACCCAACCCAACGTGCGTACTCGTTATAGTAAAACGAAAAAATCAGACGGTAATGGTGATTTATAGCCAACCCAACCCAACCGAACCACAACCCCAACCCCAACCGGGGGCGCCTTCGGCGCCAGACATGACCCGGGACATCGGGACATGACCCGGGACGTCACGTGACGTCCCGGCTCATGTCGGCGGCTCATGACATCATAATGACATCATGACCCGCCAGTTGGTAATACGGTTTAACTTCGGCCCTAGGTTTACCCACTAATCACATGCCCCGCGTTATCCGACCAATCGGGAATCGAATGGTTATCGCGCGTCATCAAGTCTGACATACAAGATTACTCACCCCCTCAGTCAGCTGCTCAGTCAGCGCCGAGGTTGCTTACCCCCTCATGTTTACTAACGCAGGCCTGAAGAGCATAAAAGCGAAACAGGTGGTTGCTGGACCCCCAGCGATCTGTCGTCTGCAGTAGCTACTTTAGTTTCTTCTTTGGATTCGTCACACACCCCCCAACCCAACCCAACGGTATCTGTAAACTCTGCATTGTTGAGCCATGAATAGTGGGCAGTTGGGTCTGGCAAGTTGTCAACCAAATCATCTGGAATGGTATATTGAAGATCCTGTCCCAGAAAAATGTCGATGATAAGAGTTTTGACATGAGAATATAGCTCTTGAAGACCAGAGCGAAAGCGAGCCATGTTGAGAGAGACTCCATTGACAGCAAGCTCTGATTGATCATCAGACCATGTAATGTGAGGAGGTGCAGCTTGATTCATGGAGAGAGTGGTAGCATAGTGCTGTACTTCTCGCACAGTATTGTAAGGAGAGACATGGTCCTCCCGTAGCAACATGGTAGAAAAAAATTTGGCAGCACTGCAAAGTATGCTTTAGCATAAGATGAGCAAAGATGATGATAAAATGGAAGTTACCCAACAGTTCTGTCTGGATATTTATCTTTTTCTGCATGAATTTGATAAAGAACAATGGCACGAAGAACATAGGTCCAGGAAAAAGATTATGAGACACAGGCCAGCTTCTGCAAAAGTGCCATCAAGATTGAGATGAGAGATGGCTAAAAAGCAAGACAAAGGACACGCCAGCGGTCGTCAACTGCATGTGGCGAAGGAACAGCAAGGATGAAAAAATGCTAAAGAATGAATATTTTGATGAGAGTTGTTTGAGATCTGGCAGCATTAGGTGAAAGATTGGAAAAGAAGAGAGATGCAAGATGTGTTTGGGAAGAAGTCAGAGGAAAGGTGTATTGAGAAGAATGCCCCTGCACAGAGCGAAGAACAGTGCTTAAAAAGCGGGTGAGAAGATCTGCACGTGCATAGAGGGTCTCTGGCTTGTCACCAGCTTGCCATTTTTCTCCTGTGGCAGGACTGTGAAGAAAGGTTGTAAGGATGAAAGATGGAAAGAACAACAGAACATACAGATCTGATGTTAACAGGGTACGAAGCACAAAGTGCTGGGTGTTATGGGCAAGATCACGGATGTGAAGTATGTAGGTGCGAACAAGAGCCTTGAGAGAGATAAGAAGACCATCAGAGGTGGTGGGAGAAGCACAGAGGGCAAGCAAATCCTGTCTGGCTGAGCGATTGTTCTGATATTCATGTAAATGAAGATACCATCCAGTCACTTGCAACAAAGGAGGAATGTCACGCTCCAGTGCAACAGGTTGTGCTATAGCAGGTGAACTCATAGCAGGATACAGCTCTGTCAAAAAAGAGGAAAACAGATCACTAGGAGAGGTGGTAGCAATGCCTGGAGGTGTGACCATCCACATTGTTTTGTTGAAGTTGGAAAACATCTGTACAGGAGCTTCCATCCAACGGTCATCAGGAACTACTTGTTGTTGAATGTCACGATGGGAATTGGACCAATGTTTTTTCATGGTGCCATCAGTGCCTGAAGCATAAGGACAGAATGTACAGAGATAACCACTCTGGATTTGAAGACCTGCAATGGGAGCAAGACCAGAAGCGGGAATAGGGGCTTGAGAAAGAGGAATGACATTGTGCTCAAGAATGGTCTGAGTGAGCAAGCCATCAAAAGAGGGGTCCAGAGGAATATGATGTTTGGTCACATGGCCTAGGACAGCATGAGGATCCAAACCCTGTTGGCAAGACAGACAGATGAAAATTTTGAGATCAGAGTGAATGCGACAACCAATCTTGTCTAGTACAGGGCTGGAGATAAGATGGTTGGTAGCAACTTCTGTGAGAAGATGATGAGAAAAAAAATAAAAATAAAAAAGATGAAAAATGAGGACTAACGACTGCCAGAAGTAGGTACATCAATCTGTGAAAAGGATTGTGAAGCCATTGAAATGACACAACTATACAAAAATGAGTTGTGAGAGAATGACATGAGAGAGCATAGGCAATACAGACATTGGATTTGAGAATGAGGTGAACAGCGAAAAAGAACACTTTGTAGAACTTGGACAATGAAAGTCTAAGATGAAGAAAGAAAAGAGGAAAAGATGTAAAAGAGAGAAAAAAGTATCAGGAGGAGAGACATATACATACAAATATAAATAAATAAGAAATAAGAACAAAAATAAAGAAGATATCATGAAGATGTTATGTTCGAAAAAAACATGGATGCATTGATGACAAAATACGGTTATATTACAATGTCCTAGAGATAATCTCAGTAGATTTCATTGTTGTTTGAAGTCTTTTGTTTTATGTGACTTACATATATTTTAATTTTTATGAAAGTGATTATACAAAGTCAAACAAGAATCAGAGTATAGTACGATTATGGAATGGATGAGTATAGATAAGAGATGAGATAAGATAGGAGACTGGTAGTAAATGCCAAGCAAAATCTGAGGAGCAGCTGAGGAGTATCATGGAAGATTTAAATGTTATGTTTTCTGACCCAGAACTTTGGCCAAGAGATAGGTAGCCACTCATAGAATGCTTATGTAATATGGTATTTCATCAGACAACAGCACAGAAATATAATGAAGAGTTTAAAACATGGATCTGAAAAGAAGTATAATAGAGACGGCTGATCACAAAAAGATAATGTTTTCTGACCCAGAACTTTGGCCAGGATATAGGCGGCCACCCATAGGATGCTTATATAATATATTGAATTGATTTAAACAAAGAAGTGAACAATCAATATTTGTCAGCACTATAGTTATAGGAATCCAAAATAGTGAAACTGACCCGGAACTTTGGCCAGGGTATAGGCAGCTGCTCATAAAATGCTTATGTAATATGATATTCTATCAGATAACAACACAGAAATATAATGAAGGTTTTAAAATATAGATCTAAAAAGAAGTACAATACAGACGGCTGATCACAAAAAGATCATCGTTTCTGACCCAGAACTTTGGCCAAAGTATAGGCGGCTGCCCATAGAATGCTTATGTAATACATTGTCAAAATGAATTAGTGTGGTAAAAATGAATTTAAAATAATAATACCGCAAAGAGATCAGAGGATGCACCATAGTAACATAAATTTGGAATGGTCGGACCATGGTAAGATTCATTTTGACCATGGTAAGATCAATTTGAAATTGCCAGACTGTAGTAAGATCTACTTTGTGCATAGTAAGATCAATGGAGGCCATAGTAATATTGATATTGAGCACGGTACAATTGTTTTTGACTATGGTAAGACAAATGTGGACCATAGTAAGGTCAATTTGAATTTGTCGGCCCATGGTAAGATCAATTTGAAATTGCCAGACTGTAGTAAGATCTACTTTGTGTGTGGTAAGATCAAGGCAGGCCATAGTACTAATGTTGTCGAGCATGGTAAGATTGTTTTTGACCATAGTAAGATGAATCTGGACCATAGTAAGATCAATCGGAATTTGTCGGACCATGGTAAGATCAATTTGAAATTGCCAGACGATCTACTTTGTGTATAGTAAGATCAAGGCAGGCCATAGTACTAATGTTGTCGAGCATGGTAAGATTGTTTTTGACCATAGTAAGATAAATCTGGACCATAGTAAGATCAATCGGAATTTGTCGGACCATGGTAAGATTGCCTTATTTGGACAAAAACCAATGATGATGGTGCTGAGAGCCCAAATGACGATGAAGGAGGTCCGCACAATGCATCCTGAGGTTTTGAGAGGTGCCGGATACAGTGGGACAGGTTTCAGACCCATAACATCGCTCGGGAAGGCTGTACATAATAAAACTTACTATGGTACCGTAGTAAGTTCATACGATAGCTTGGTACCCTAAAAGCGTGATACAGCAGAGAGTAGGCGGTACAGAAGAGATAACGACGGCGAGACGACGCATCGATACAGCGCCGTGACATTACATAATCACCTGCGCAACTCGCATACCCGCATGTCACGCAGGTGCTCTCAGATTTTCTGCGTCGCAGGGCGTCTGCGAGTCGATCTGCGAAATCGACCTGCGAGCCATCTGCGACAACTTTGAACTCCCCTATTCTTGGTTCCCTCGCATTGCTGTGCGTCAGCGCCGCAGGCGACGTCTATGCTACTGCCCTAGAGACGAAGGCGGAGCAGTGCACTCTGTACGTCGCGTGCGACGGCCCCCCGCTGTCTCCCTTTACGGCGTATCTGCAAGAGATTAAGCATCAAATGCGACAGCTTGGGCATTCAATCCTTTGCGACGCATCTCGATAAACCAGCCCATGTCCCCCGGAACGACGCCACTCAAAATCTTGTCCTCGATGTGCTGTTGAACTGCCACCGACACGGCTTGCAGAAGATCAGGCAACGGCTCGAGAAGCGCAAGGCCGGGTTTGATGCGTACATGGCGGAGGTGCGGCAGAATCCTGGGACGGTGGACGGGGTGCTGCGCGACGAGCTCTGTGATCTTGAAAACGGCCTCAATATGGTTGCGAGAATGTTCAGGGAGAAGGGGACAGATGCTAAGATCGCAAAATTGATCGTGTGGTATGCATCCTTGCTCGCCAAGTACCTGAAACACGGTTCCTTCGAGGTCCATTTGCAATGGTCTCCTCTCTGTCTCATACTGATTTGCACTAGTGATGCCCGCCGGCGGCTTCACCATGCGCCGCTTCCTTGAAGAGCTGTTCACGCACCACACGGCCGTCATGAACATCTGGAAAAAGAAGGAGGGCTATCTCGCGTTACGTAGTCCACGTAGCCCCGGTAGCCGTGTAGACTACCCCCTTGTTTGTAGCACTCTGTAACGTACTGCATGACCTATGCAGTACCACGTAGCTTGACATAGCTCTCGGTCATCCTAGCATACCTTGTATAGCAGCAGGCTACAGGAGGTATATGATCATTATAGTATCCCATAATCACACTAGCCTATCACTCGCATCACTGGGACATTTCGGACAGCAAGCAAATTTCATTCGGTTTGCTGGTATACATATGAAATATACAGTTGTACAGCTGTAGCACCAATGCACAATACCGAGTCAAAGCGCGAGACTTGAGCGGATCGCCAAGCAGCAAGCAGTACTCACCTGTAACAATACACGGAATATCAAGACCTACTCACAGTTCTGACAGCGCAAGCTGCTCTTGACCACCCCCTATGCGTGCCGCCAAGACCATGGTTTTTGCGCCTCTTCGACATGCGCACCCACGACCACACGCGCACAACCGTCCACCACTTCCACTGCCGGTACTGCCTCGCGTCATTCGCACGGACCAACAACCTCAAGCGACACATGCGGCCGCATGATGGGCATGCATGGAAGTGCGCGAGGAGCGATGAGGTCTTCTCGCGGTGCGACGCGATCATGCGGCACAAGAAGAGCAGCGGGCAAGGGCAATAAGGGCGGCGGCAAGCCGTGCGTCGGCGCGAAATCGTGGAGGTGCAGGTCGGCCACCCATCACGGGGGGGCATAGTGCGAAACACACACAGCTTGGCGCAAATGGGTCTGGAGGGGATGGAGGAAGGCGAGGTTTGGCCAGAGGTGCACAGGGCGACGCAGCTCGCGGTGCCGGCGGTGCATCCGCTACTGCGATCTGCGTGTCGCACGCATCGCGCATCGCGCCAGGGCCGCTAGTCGCTCGCGCCAGCTCTGCGCACCGGGTAGGCGACGAGCTCCGCACGCCGCCTCGCAACCCAATCTGCTCAAAAACGCCAACAGCAGTAGAAATAACTTCACTCACTTTTGCACAGCCGAAAAGGGCCTGGAAACAATGCAATATTAGCCAATTTGTAAACATATGAAAAGAAAACGAAACGTTAGTGGCACCACAGTCGCCGACAGAGGTAGTGCAGGGAAGAGACGCGTTGCAACTTCAAGCCGTCGTTGTTGAACAGTCCATCATCAACCAATTAGAGCACGTCACGCAGAGGCATTTCGAACTCCGAGTTTAGGGCCGGCTCTGCTCGTCTCGCCGGGAATATGCGTACTCAGTATCAGATGACGTTCAGTTCTAATTTGCTTCGAGCTTGATATTTTTGTTGACGGCCGACGCAGGTAATCCATATCGAACCTGCAGCACTGGCAGTGCCACCGCCCTTGCGAAGCCACCAAACAAAATCGGTTTGATTGTCGAGCACCGCTGGAGCGTGATATGGGATGGAAACGATGAGCTCGTGAAGAAGGTCAAAAGCTTGTTGCGAAGCAGAAGAGAATAAATAACAACTGTGTAATGCATGCGGCTTCAGTCCGGGTCTATTAGGGAACGAGTGAAAAGGGGCGGTATTGGTATGCTAATCGCAGCGCACCAATGCGAGACGGCGACTTCGCATGCATGGTCTGAGTCTCTGAGCCATATTTATGGCGGATTCGATAGAGGATACATATTCTATGGAGACTGCAGCTTCATCTATCTATACACAGTAGCTCTCACTCAATGCTATAGTCACTACAGATTACCCATACCAGACCATGCAGCTACTAAGAACTACACAGACTATAGACGACTACGTAGTTTAAACCGGAGCTACGGTCAGGATGCCTTTTCCAGATGAACCTCGTCTCCCTCTCAGCATCTGTGCGTTTCCGGCCGCTCGTTGAATCCAATCTCACCATCGTCCCCATTCCCGGCGAGCGCCACGCCGTCTCATTCCTCGTGCGCGGTCCAGCCGTGGACGCCACCCTGACGGCATTCAACAAGGCCGCGCTCAGCCGCATGCACGACAATGTCGAAACGATCGCGAAAGAGCCTTGGTCCGGCAGCCAGCACGACAATCTCATGCTCCACTCCTACGTCTACGCAGAGTGTGCTCTGATAGCATATCTCCATCGCCACAAAATCTACACATATCCCTACATCGGCGTCTCGAAGCGGGCGTGTTACAGCTGTTCGAGGTACATCCACGCTTACAATGCTGCGGGCAAAGAACTCGACGGTTTCCACCAATGCTTCTTCACGAGGGGAATTCGCGGCGAAATTGATCTGCCGTGGGTTTCGCCTGAGCTGGGTACGGACCAAGACAAGATGGTTCAGAGGAAGATGATCGAGGAAATAAAGCACGATATGGAAGCTCTGCTTGGCCGGGACGCCGCGCATCGAGCTGAACCGATAGCACTGGTATACCGGGGCCAGGAAAGCCTGCCCCCGCGCACAATTGGGCTTCGAAATTAAAAGGTACGTGCAGTTTTCCGTACTTTGCACGGCATATCTGATCGCACAACGTGTCGCCTTGATAGAGGATGTGCAGGAAATGTTCCGTGAACAGCAGGTGTAATCGCTGGCCCATCTGGCTCGCTTTTGATCATAGGCTCTTCTACGAGTCGTAGAGCAAACACCATCGACGCCGGACTCACGATGATGGTGCTGGCTCCCACAGACAGATCCTGGAGGCTCGAAGAACAGACTGCGGATACGCGTAGCCTAGACATGTTTGCGACCCCGCAGCAGGCCGTGTGCAGGCGCGACGGCAAGGCTCCCGGATCCATCGGTGCGAACGGGCAAACTCAGGGATGCACTAGGCACGAACACAGAGACGGACGGGACGACGGGCATAGCCCGCAGCGAGGCGACTCTGCCCCGGTGCTGAACCGCCTGGTGCTGCTGGAGAAGAAGGCGGGCCACGTCCCTATGCCGCCGCCTTGAAAGCGGGCTGAACGGGAAGACCGGCGGGTGTCATGGACCGCGACCAGCGCCGGGTCTCTCGAGCTCTGACTTGGGCTGGCGCGGTACAGCTGTGTCCCTGGCCTAGGATCGCAGTGAACGAAGCGATATCGTCGATCTCGAGGGAGCGCCCCGTACGTGCCGCTGGGAACCCCGCTGCGCGCATTGGTCGTCCCGTCTACGACGCACAGCGCACCCCATGTTCCACCTGAAAATGCGAACGCAACCCGTCCCCCGCCGCGTCCATCCCCGCGGATCCAGTTCCTGCCACGATTCCACCCGACCTGGAGGCAGCCCCGGCCCATTTAGATGCCGCGTATGAGGGACGCAGTGCAGCCTGTCCGTGCAGGGTGGATCGACACCGCTAGCACGGCAACTCGGGACTGCATCTGCCGCTCGTCCCGTGCATGCAGCCGCCGCTGCCATGTCGTCCAGGCGGACGGCGCCCCACCATCGTCACGTTCGTCGATGCAGGTGCCCGTGCCGCGCGATGTGGAGATAATGCGCGTGGGCGGCGTGCGGTCAGAAATCAATAGAGGATGGACCGTCGGCGCGGGCATACGCTGCGAGGGAGACCGGCGAGATTCTGGACGTGTTCCGAAGACGTGGGGCGTGCGCGTTCTGTGATCTCGATGTCTCGACGCTCGGGACTGGGCTTTGCTCCTCCCGGTTATGTTATACATATTCACCCAGGACACTGCAGCACTACGCGCGTTTGGTAGTACATCGAGTGCATAAGAATAACAGTCTCATTTCACCGGCATAGGATTGTGTGTTGTACATCCAGTCCAAACAGCACCCAACGTAAATACATGCCACCCCGCGCCGCTCACTGCTCGTTGACGAACACGGCGGCTATGCATACCGGAGCCGATGCACCTGCTGGTGACGAAGATCCTGCCGCCCACCCGCCGCGCGATATTGAGCCCCGTCGCGACCTGCCGCCCGCCTGCTGCACGCACCCCACATCAGCACCGCACGCGCGCGATCGCGCCGCCGTGCACGTTCACGTGCGCGGCGTCGAGCCCGAGCACGCGCACGCAGCACAGCGCCTGCGACGCGAACACCTCGTTGATCTCGAACAAGCCGACGTCCGCGACGGCGAGCCCCGTGTTCGCGAGCACCTTCGGGATCGCGGCCGCGGGCCCGACGCGCATGATGCGCGGGGGCACGCCTGCGGCCTGCGCGGCGACGAACTTGCTGAGGACGCGGAGGCCGAGGCACGTCGCGGCGGAGCGGCGCGCGAGAAGCACGGCGGCGGCGCCGTCGGAGACCTGCAAGGCGTTGCCTGGGGCGGGTTAGCGTCGCGTCGCATGGGGAAGGGGGGATGGGAGGGGGGCGCACCGGCGTGGGTGCTGCCGTCCTTCGAGAAGGCGGGCTTGAGCTTGGCGAGGCTCTCGGCAGTGACGCCGTCGCGCACGCCGTCGCGCACGCCGTCGTCGGTGTTGACGATGACGCACTCGGCTGTCTCGCCGGATGCAGACACAACACAAGAAATAATGCTAGACGCAAAGGTGGACAGGCCCGAGTAATGTCGACCTCAGGTACGACACATGAAGGAGTGCCATTTCAAGCGGCAGTGTGAGCGCGCTCTGGCAGCTCCTCACCCTGAAGGATTGGCTGCATGGTACTCTGCACCTGGAGGCGAGCCCTTTTCGCCGTGGACTGCAATTGGCATGGGATGAAGCCCACGAGCTGGTCCCCTGTGTAGTCGTCTGACGGCCAGACCCGTATGTCGATCTCCTTCGCGAGCATGTTGAGGACAGCATCATGGGCCGCCAGCTTCGCCGCCATCTCGCACACTGACTGCACTGGCTTCTCGGGCCGGTTTGCATCGGGGATAGGCACTAGGTCTGGGTCGGTCGCGGTGGGAACGGCGAGGCCCACTGCCTGATAGCGGGAGCGGCGGAGCTCCCTCGCTTGTGTGGCCGCCGCAGACGATGGTGTCGCAGCCTCGATCGTGCTTTGCAGCGCAGGAAGGCGCTGCGATTCCACTTTGGAAACCTGTCTCTCGTACTCCAAGACAGCGTAACGAGCCTTGAAGAACGCGAGATACTTCGCCATGATGTCGTTGAGGGGATGAAGGAGCTCCAAATCATCCTGTCGCTGGACACCTCGGTCCGCTGGTGGTGGCGCTGAGAGGAAACGGATGGGCTTCTCGTTCCACATCAGGGAGCCAGTCTGGATGATCTGCTCCTTGAGGTGACCGCAGGTGACGATGTTGTCAGAGTCCAGTTCAGAACCTTCGAAGTAGTTGTCAACAAAGCCCTTGACGTTCAAGGAGCTCGTGCGGAGGAAGCGAACGGCGAGGTATATTAAGACGTGAAGGAAGGATTCAAGCTCATCCGCGATCGAGACTGAACGTCCCGGGTATGTCAAGGAATAGACGGACATGTAGTACAAGGTGCCCTATCACATAGAATGTGAGTACAAGCAAAATCAAAGTCAATTTCATACTGCACGTACCGTGCGATGAGGCTGGCGAGCTTTAGTGACTGTCTTGTCATTTGGAAGAGCTTTAGCAACCTCCCAGTCGCTCAGGACCCCGTACCACAGGACGATGCTCTCACCCGTCTCGGGGTTGAATACCACCTCCGGACGTATGAGGACGTTCCCCGAGCTGACATCGCGGTGTAAAATGCCGCACTTGACGGCAGCATCCCTGTGGCCTGACGATGAACATTGGTTAAGGTTTAAGTGGAAAGAAGAAAGCTGAGAAGGCTCACCGGTCATGCAATTCCAAATGACTTGCATCAGCTGTTCGCTTGACCTGATCTTCGTGGATGGTAGACACACTTCCGCGACGACGATTCGGTAGTGAATCAGGCCGCAAAGACCCAGCCCGTCCTTGGGTGCCATGGAGCGTGTGTCCTGAGGTCGAAGACGTTTTCCACTTCGTCCGCCAGAGCCTCGACTAGCCATGCCAGCATCGGTCACATTGGTGGTCCAGTTTCCGTTGGACCCCGACGAAGTTTGGGTGCGGGGCGTCCCATTGGACCCTGACGACTGGCGGGTCCGTCGCGTTGTTGATGCACCGGATCCGGAAGCCTGAGAGCGTGAACGGGGCATCGGAGCGATGGGTCGGTCGTCGAAAACATCCCGCTTTTTCGACCCAGTGATGGAAGAATACTGTGAGGCCTCCGTCTCCTGTACCCCTCCAACGTCCTCGTGGAATATAAGAGTCGGAACAAAGGAGACCTCCTCGAAGTTGAGGGCCCGTAGAGTCGCACCCTCCTGGTCGACGCCGTGGTAGAAGCGACGCCAGGTGTCCTTGAGAAAGACCAGGCGTTGCGTCTTCCACTCGAGCGCGATATACCCGCGGGTACCGCGGCCAACCAAACCGTGAGACGCAAAGATGGGCTTGCCAACCAAGTAGTCGCGTCCACAGACTTTTAAACGGTAGCACAGCCAGGTATCTGTGATTGATTCCCGGAAGAGGTTGCGGACATATTTGAACACGGGGGTAATGGCGGATGTGGCGCTGGACGAGGAGAGGCTGCTGAAGCCGGTCGTGGCAGTCGGATCATCGGCCAAGACGTTCGTCGCAAACAGGGGAGAGGGGGGAGCATCGCATGTTGGCTTGATGACGAAGCCCGGAGGAAGTGATGGAATGACGGTCCCATCGGCGTGGGCGAGATCCTGAGGATGCGCGGCAGCGACCTTCTGCATCCACTGCCAGCCACAAGAGTCCTTGGAGAGACGAGTCGCGGTGGAGTCGATGCCCCGCTGCTCGGGTTTTGCCTTCGAATACGCATAGAGGAACCAGAGAAGCTTTTTGGTGTGCTCGGGGGTGTCGACGTAGTTGAGGGCCTCGGTGACAATGCAGCCCGACCGATCCCAACGGATGATGCGGAACTCGCCGCCGTTGACGAGGAGCATGAAGAGCCCAGTGCGGTGCTGGAAGAGGAAAGTGCGTTCAGCATACGACATGAGCTGACCCCGAACTCTAGTCCGCGTGAGAGCGTCAGCCTCAATATTCTTCTGCACGCGATCATCCCAGGCGTCGTTCTCCGCGCCGCCACGCTTGAACTTAATGCAGAGATCGCTGAGGAAGAAATTGGGACGGCCCTCTTCGACGAGCTCCTCGTCGGCCTTCGAAATCAAAGCCCCGTCAATCTTGTATTTCGTGGAGTCAATCCCGTCTGGATGGGTCTCGAAGATGTTCAGCAGATAGCCTGGACAGAGCATCTCGTTCTTGTCGACATTACGCTGCGGTCACAGACCGTTGAGATCATGGCTTCGAAGGGACAGAAGAGTTACATACCCATGCCTCCGAGACAGTCTTCTCCTTGGGCCGGTCATCCTTCTTGCCTTTGCGGGGGGGTGCCACGGCTGTCTTGAATGCGACGTTGATCCTCAGGATCATCTTCGCAGAATAGGCAGCGTCGAACACATCAGGGTCGACGGAAGGGAGGTAATCCTTCATCATATTTTCAAACCGAAGGGGAACAGTGGTATGGGGAGCGTCCGACATCATGTGGAAGCGGTCACTTTCCGCTTGGGATGGCAGGGACAGATGAGGGTTATTCCGTACGTGACCTCGGATCTGATGATGCTGTATGTTGGCAGGCGAAGAGTGGACGCCTTCGCGCTGTGGGTAATTGTGAGCACCCATGAGAGAGAGGATGGGGAATGAGGAGGACAGACCTGAAAAGCCAGCTTATGCAGCCGTAGAGATCATGGTTAGTAGAGACCTTTTTCAACCGCCCGACTCAGACTGGGACTCGACTACTGTAGTTTCGGAGGGTTTCACCCCTGTGTCACCTACTAAGCCAAGTAAGCCTAGTGATCCGGTGCCGAGGTAGGATGGATAGGTACACACCAAGACAGCTAGATACGATGCCTTGAGGGGCGTATACCGTACAGGAGCGGACAAAAATATGTCAGCCTGGCGCACCAGAAGTTCGCATGGCATTTCGACGTGTGTGGGCGCGACTTGACGATCACGGTGCTGTTACAGTTGTTCTCGATACATCAATGCTTACAATGCTGCGGGCAAAGAGCTCGATGTTTCCACGACTGAGCTGGGTATGGACCAAGGCGAGATGGTTCAAGACAAGATCATGATGATATGCAAGCCCTACTGTACGTACTTGGCCGCGACGCCACTGATATACATATCGGACTCGGAGAAGTCTTCCCCGCGCACAATTGGGCTTCAAAGCTAAAAGGTACGTGCAGTTTTCCATACTCTGCACGGTATATCTGATCGCAACGTGTCACCTTGACAGAGGATGTGCAGGACACGTTCCGTGGACAGCAGGGGTCATCGTTGGCCCGTCTGACTGCGCTTGTGCAGTGGATCGGAGACCTCGCGAAGGACCCGGACGCGTAACAATGTTGCTCGACGCTCGGGCAGGTCTTGGCAGCTTGAAGAGTTGACGCTCATGGCTGTTAGTACGACGTGCGACAAATGGCCTGCAGTACGTGATATGCGAGATGCCTTCTAGTCTTCGCACAGAGCATCGTGTGTATAAGGATAGCAGTCTCATTGCGCAGGCATAGATTTGTGTGTTGTACATACAGTCCAAACAGCACCCAACGTATATACACACCACCCCGCTCACTGCTCGCTGACGAACACGGCGGCCATGCCCATGCCTGAGCCGATGCACATGCTGGTGACGAAGATCCTGCTCCCCGTCTGCCGCGCAATATTGAGCCCCGTCGCGACCTGCCGCGCGCCCGCTACACCCGCCGTCAGCCATCCGCACGAACGGAACAAAGAGACGCTGAGACGCACTGCAGCCCAGCGGGTGCCCGAGCGCAATCGCACCGCCGTGCACGTTCACGCGCGCGGGGTCGAGCCCGAGCTTCTGCACGCAGTAGAGCGCCTGCGACGCGAACGCCTCGTTGATCTCGAAGAAGTCGATGTCCGCGACGGCGAGGCCGGTCTTGGCGAGCACCTTGGGGATCGCGACGGCGGGGCCGACGCCCATGATGCGCGGGGGCACGCCGGCGACCTGCGCGGCGACGAACTTGCCGAGGACGGGGAGGCCGAGGCGCGCGGCGACGGAGCGGCGCGCGAGGAGCACGGCGGCGGCGCCGTCGGAGACCTGCGAGGCATTGCCTGGGGCGGGTCAGCGTCGGCGCGCGCACGGACGGAAGGGGGGCGACGCACCGGCATGCGTGCTGCCGTCCTTGGAGAAGGCGGGCTTGAGTTTGCCGAGGCTCTCGGCGGTGACGCCGTCGCGCACGCCGTCGTCGGTGTCGACGACGCGCTCGATGGTCTGCTCGGACTTGGGGTCGGTCCACTTGACGGTGAGCGGGACGATCTCGTCGACGAACTTGCCGGCCTTCTGCGCGGCGGCGGCCTTCTGGAAGGACTGCGCAGCGAAGGCGTCCTGCTCCGCGCGCGAGATGCCGAAGTCGGCGGCGACGTTTTCGGAAGTGATGCCCATGGGGATGAGGCAGTCTTCGGCGGCCTGGGTGCTGAGGACCTTCTCGGACCAGTCGTCCGGGAGGGAGCCGGCGCCGTAGCCGAAGGTCATGGACTCGACGCCGGCACCTGGACGGGCGTGAGTGCTGAGGATGGGGATGGGAGATGGGAGAACGCACCGATGCCGATGTCAATCTGGCCCGAGGCGATTTGGGAGGCGATGGTGTTGACGGCGGTGAGGCCTGAGGAGCATTGACGGTTGACGGTGGAGACGGGAGTGGAGATGGGGATGCCTGCGTGAAGTGCGGCCATGCGGGCAGCGGACGCGCCTCCGCCTGGTGGGAGGACATTGCCGACAGAGATGTCCTCAATGAGTGCGGGATCGATGCCGGCTTTGGTGTACGCGGCCTGGAGGATGCCAGAGAGGATTTCCTCTGGACGTGTGTCCTTGAAACCGCCCTTCTTTCCCTGCGAGAAGGTGGGTAAGTGTTATGAATATTGAAGAACGGTAGATTTGGTACCAACCTTCGTCATTGCAGTGCGAACGGCAGCGACGATGACGACGTCATTGTCGTTCTTTGCGAGGACGGCGGACTTTCCTGAAGGCGAGACGAAGTTGGCGACGCGTTGTGTGAACGACATGGTGAGTATAGTTGGGGAGAGAAAGATGAGTCGTGAATTATAAAGGGCGATGTGGGGTAGACGATGCCCGAAGCACTTGCACGTGAATTCCCGTCGACATGCCGGTGCACCCAGTGTCGGGTTGGGGTCAACGTCCTTCGCCCAAGTCGTCTTCACTTGCCATCGTCGTCGTTCGTGGACGTTTCGTTGTGTTCATTAGCGTCCGTATACACCTCTCTTCCCTCATGGCTCATACCAACCTGCAACAAGCAGTCCGATCATACAGTTGCCCATTCTTTCTGTCCGTTCATACAGTGCTTTGCATATGAAACTGCAGTCGACGCGTCGAGAAATCTGTTTGTAGTCGCCAAACAGTCACACTATGTCACACGTCAATTGGCGACTGCTCTGACTCTTGCCCCTGCGTCTTGTAGCGTCCTGCTGTCTTCACCGACGGACGATGACTTTTGGTAAGTCTCACACGGAATTGATGAAAGTAGTTAAACCCATAGATCTACGCACAACCTTGAAGCTCGCACCGAGGCGCGCCGCAGCCTGCCTCAGCCGGCACTGTAGCGTGGCGGCCATAACTCTCCCGCACGCGCCTACACCGCGCTTCCGACGCCGAAGAGAGCCAAGTAATTGCGCCAGTCGCGGTATGCGAATGTTCTGGACACGCCAACGCGTTCTCCTCTAAATTCTGCAAGTCCGCGTGCCTCAGGCACTGTGACTTGTACTTAAGCCAGATATCTATGCAGGTAGGATAGGCACAATCTCCACAAGCCGCATCCATGCCGCTATAGCGATGTTGGAAGATGTTGCTGTGAGTTTTGTTCAAGGTACCTCTGGGTGCAACAAGGAGTGGTGTCTCGGTGGATGGCACTGGGGCGGCAGGCACAGTGTGTGGGTTACGGTTGGGCTGCAGCTGTTCAAACTTCAATATTAATGTCTGTACATGAACCTTGTTTGTAGGACATTTATCTATTTATTTAGAGGAAATCTGAGTGGTGGAAGGCATGCGAAGGCGTCGTATGCTGTAAACTCGCAAATGTGATCCAGAGCGCCAAACTGTCACGCTTTGGTCCGAACAAACAAAGATCCCAGCGCGTCGACTGCAGTCTCATATGCAAAGCACTGTAAGCGCTCAGACTTGACGCAAACCACAGTCCATGCTCAGCGCTATACCTTTTGAGTTAGACTTCGAGCAGCCGCCCCAGCACAGCTGCTCGATGCATCTTCTGTACATCGGCGCAGGAAAGTATAATGGCGTGCATTTTGCGTTCCGTCGTCTTGTCTTGTCCACGTTATATCCACATGGCATCCCTCGCGGCGTTTGTGCTCCTTCTCCTGACCAGGCCCCTGCCCGATATCTCACTCCTAACCGCCTAAATCAACATTTATGACCGCAACCGCATGGTTACATCCTTCGTCTCGTCCTTCAGAGACTCTGCACGATCGCCATACCCCCAAGTGTCTACTTTGCGCCCATCCCCGAATTGAGTACATCCCTGTACAGAAGCTAGTAACCTCCGAGCTCAGGGCCTGCTCCTTCTGTTCCTCTGCACATCCGTCTTGTCCGTACCTCACGCTCAGGCCAACTCAACGTGCGTCGCCATCAGTCCCTGCGCAACGACCTGACGCCCATGTGACGTAGTGCCCCCTTCCTATTCTGCACACCGAGGCCGACCATCGCTCGCCGACGCTACGCTTTGCTCGCGATAGCCAGACGCATGCCAGGGCGCATGTCGTCACGCTGCCGACACGCCCCTTGCGATCATCGCCCGCGCGCAACATTCCCGCGATCCCTCGCGCAGACGCAGCTCATAAAGCGGATGTGAGGCCTGCTGTGTTTTCATATTGACAGACGATGGCGGCGCCCAGCGACGAGCAGCTGCGCGAACTCGGCTATGCACAGGTTCTTCCGCCCAACTCATCCGGCATCCACATCCTCATCGTCGGCTGCGGCTTCGCGGGCCTCGCGTGTGCCATCGAGTCCGTCAGAAAGGGGCACACCGTGACGCTTCTCGAAAAATACGACCATATCCGGACACTCGGTGCGTTCCCCTTTTGCTTTTCTTTATTGCAGCTGACAATCCTATCCTGCTGCAGGAGATGTACGTGTCCCACTTCCTCGTGATTGAGCAGTACCCATCAGATCTATCCAGGTCATCAGCTTCGACTTCAACGTCGGCCGCTTCTTCATGCGCTGGGGCCTGCACGAGCAGTAAGTCCGCCCGGTCCGGCCCTTTCTGTCGCGCCTGATCCTCGCAGGTTGCACCCGCTCTGCGCGCACGCGTCCCACCTCCACCTGCACAACGCCGCCGGCGCGCTGCTGCACGTGCAGCCGCTCCCGCAGGCGCAGTACGCGTCGTACATGTACAACGGGCACCGCGGCGAGCTCCTCGCCGTCCTCGCGGAGTATGCACGCGAGCTGGGCGTCGACATCCGCCTCGCGCACCGCGTCGTCGACTTTTGGGAGGACGCCGCCGCGGGCGAGGCGGGCGTCGTGCTCGAGGGCGGCGCGCGCATGGCCGCGGACGTCGTCGTCGCGGCGGACGGCACGCGCAGTGCCGCGCGCAGGCACGTGCTCGTGAGTGTGTATGTCCTCCGGCGCGGTGGAGCGCTGATGTCGGGTGCTGCAGGGCTACGACGACAAGCCGATGGCGTCTGGCTACGCGATCTACCGCACGTGGTTCGACGCTGGGCCTGCCGGCATCGACAAGGACCCGCTCACGAGCTTCCTCGCACAAGAGACCGACGTGCTCTATGGCTGGATCGGTTCGTGCGTCCCGCACCCCACCCACCCTCTCTCATGACCCAGCCACAGGCCAAGACGCGCACTTCCTCGCGTCAAACTGCAAAAAGGGCACCACGGTCTCCTGCGTGCTCACCCACAAGTGCGCGTCCCCTTTTCCGGGACACCACCCACGCTGACGCAGCGCAGGGACACGGCGGACATCGCGGAGTCGTGGTCCCACCCCGGGCGGCGCGAGGACGTGCTCGCGCTCGTCGCGGACTGGGACCCGCGCTGCGCCGCGCTCGTGCGCAAGGCGCCCGCGTTCGTCGACTGGAAGCTCGTGCACCGCGCGCCGCTGCCGACGTGGCTCGCGCCCGGCGCGCGCCTCGCGCTCGTCGGCGACGCCGCGCACCCGTTCCTGCCGTACGTGCGCTTTCCTCGCCTCTGCCGGCAGCGTAACGTAGCGCCCCTGTCGCGTTGTGCCCTTGCGCGCATGTCGTCATGCGTGACGCGCGTGTCCTGTTCTCGAGCATGCCGCTGACGTCCTTGTCCGCAGCACGAGCGTCCAAGGCGCGGCGCAGGCCGTCGAAGACGGCGTCGCGCTCGCGACGGCGCTGCACCTCGCCGGCAAACCCCACATCCCGCTCGCCCTGCGCACCTGGGAACACCTCCGGTGCGCCGCGCCCCTCTTCCCCGTCCGACGACGCTGACGGCACGCAGGTACGCGCGCGTGTGCGCCGCACAGCGCCTCGGGCAGACGACGCGCGACACGTGGCACGGCGCGGGGCCGGACGCGCGCGGGCCCGCGCTCGACCTCCCGCGCCCGCCGTGGCTGCTCGACTTTGACGCGGAGCGCGACGCGTGCGCGCGCTTCGCGGGCGTCGCGGCGCGGCTTGCGCGCGAAGGGTACCGCCCGCCGGTGGACGCGGAGGCGGGGGGCGGGCGGACTCTGTAGATGCGGTGCTGGGAATGCATGTGACTTGACGCGTCTGCTCTGTTCGCGCGAACGTCTGCGTCTGCTTTCGGTGCGTATCGCCGTGAGGGTGCCTGTGCCCGCCGCCCATCAAACCTGACAGGCTGGCGCCGCGGCGTATCCACACCAAGACGCAGGGCTCCGAGACGGAGATCCAGGTATGGACGCCAGTGCAGACGGTGCGCGATCGGCCATCGCGTGGCACCGCGTCGGCGGGGACGCAGATTCCGCCTGGCATGGTCGCCGTCAGCGTTACTTCGGTCAGCGGCGCTGATGCCCTCGCACAAGCAGCAAGCCAATTGCTACAACATATCCTAGCGCGCGCGCGTCTGCCCCGGTCCACATACACCCACAGTCACACGCACCGCCAGCTGCAGTGCATCACGCCTCGCGGATCTCCACGCGCACACAATGGCTTCTGGCGCCGCGGAATCCGCCAGCGGATCGAAGAGGCAATCAGCTGCACGCCGTCCGAGGACGCAGGACAGACGCGGACGTGCGCGCGTGGTGGGTGGCTGATAGGCATGGCAGGGCGCCGCGAAGCTGCCACCCTGAGCAGCGAGCGGCACCGGCCGCGCGGGTGGGTGCCTGTCAGGGTGACGCGGGCGCTGGGCGGACGCGCCTCGATGCGCAGTGGCACCGCTGTGCGGTGCTCCCTCAGAGCTGTTCTCCGCGAGGCAGTCTCGCAAGGCTAGGAACGTCTGCATCCGCTGGGAGATGAGTGAACGCGAACGCGTCGACGAGCCTGAACGCGTGCACGCTGCTGCTCGCGCGGAGCCGCAAGACCTGCGCACGGCGTCCGCACGCATGGCAACCGGAGACGTACGTACGCACGGACCGCCTCGTCTCGCCACAACCAGCCCGCGCGTGACCGCCGCGGTGCGCACGGCCTGAGCCTCTGCTTCGCGCTGGAGCATGTGCATGTGCGCGCGGGCCCGAGACGCTGAGAGTCGAAGCGCGGCATCGATGGCCCAGATCGCGTCACCGCGCGCACGATTCGGATTAGATCGCGCTTCTCGGACGAAGCACGCACGCACGCACACACGCAGCCTCTTCGCTTCCGGCGCAGACTCGCAAGATATGGACAGATAAATTACAGCACGGCACAGCAAAAGCGCACCGCAGTGTCCGCCGCCTGGTACGTACGCAGGCGGAATATACATTTTTGGAGACAGAAGTAAGTAGGCGGTGGCGCGGCAGGGTACGGTACGGTACGATACGATAAGCAGCTCTAGCGGGGCCGGCCCCGACACGCACACGGAACGAAGGCGGCCCGAGGGTCCAACGTATGTAGTGAATACAGGCATTCGGTTTGTACAGACGCGCACGCGCGATTACCAAGAAGCGATACAGCGGCCCAGGCGAAGCGGAATAAACACGGGCGGACGCAGGTCTAGGGGCTGCGCGCGCGGACGGGTATCGACGCGCGGCGCTCGGGGCTGCGCGGCGCGGGGGGCGGGTCCGCCCAGGACGTGATCTGCGGGAGGCGCTGCGCGTCGCCGCGCGCGAGCAGCGGCGCGATGCTCGGGTGGCTG
The DNA here is from genome assembly GCA_003675405.1 of Hericium coralloides. NCBI lineage: Eukaryota > Fungi > Basidiomycota > Agaricomycetes > Russulales > Hericiaceae > Hericium > Hericium coralloides. Next base: position 80,916 of record QUOP01000255.1, on the reverse strand, counting down.
TACGCGTGCGGCGGGAGCGAGCCCGTCTGCGGCGGCATCACGTGGTGCTGCGTGGGCGACGTGCGCGCCTTGAGCGAGCTCGACGCGAGCGGGCCGCGCTTGTGCGGGAACTGGTCGGGGCGCGGGCGCGAGTGCGTGCGCTCGAAGAGGCCGCACTTGTTGCAGAGCTGTGGGGTGTATTAAGGGGCGGTCAGTGATCCGTTGATGCGCGGAACGGGAGTGATGGGGGTGATGGGGTGATGGCGAGATGCTTACCACTTTGCCGGGGTTGAGGCTGGAGCGGCGCCAGGTGGAGGTGTCGGTCGTGCAGCAGTTGAAGCAGCGGCGGCGGACACGGTCGCTGAGCTTCATGGACGCGTCGTCAGTGTACATGACGCCGTAGTTGTGCGGTTGGCCCGGATACGGGTACGCGCCGTGCTCGTGGCCCTGGTGCGGGGGCGCGGAGATCTGGGAGGGCACGACGTGGGACGGCGGCGGGTACGGGTGGGGGGCGCGATGGCCCGAGCCGTTGGTGGCGTAGGTGGGGTCCACAGCATGGACCTTGTAGGTGGGCTCATGGGGGTGGAGGGAGTGCGGGGGCGGGGCGTGGTGGTAGTAAAGGCGACCGGTGCGATCGGGCTCGACTGCGGAGTAGTGGACCTGACTCGCGTAAGAGGTGGGCGGGAGCATGCTGGATACGGAGGTGCGGCCGGTGGGAGCAGGAGACGACACGGACGAGCGATCGAGGGAAGAAGTCGACAGGGACGGGGACTGGGAGAGGGTCGCGATCGGAGGCGGGGAAGGGTGGGCGGGAACAAGGGAAGAGTGAGCTTCGTCTTCTCGGAGTCTAGACGGAATGCGTCAGCTAGGGCAGTGTGGCACGGCACACGAGACGGACCTTGTGGCGGCCGAGTCGATGCGATGGGGCATAGCAAACTGCAGGGGCGGCAGATTCAGGTTATCGTGAGCGATGCTCGATGGGTTGGGGGGCGGGGAGGGTGGGTGGGGGAGAGCGAGCGACTGCGGAAACATGGCGCGTCAGAGCGTGTTGGGAGGAAAAAACGCGTAAAAAGCGGACCTGGTCGGATGGGTGGGCAATGCTTTTGTGATTGGCCGGGTAGGCGTCCGAGTGGCGCAGCAGCGGGGATCGGTCGATGGGATCGTCGTGGGGTGTTGGGGGCGAGGGCGAGGGCGCAGGGTCGTTGCGAATGGCTGATAAGGGCGATTCGCGGTTGGGACCGTCACTGGCAGGAGATGCGGAGGAGTGGGATCTGGTATGCGGGCTGGGATGGTGAGGAAAAGAGACGATCGAGGGGATACTTAAGGACATACTGCATGGGGGGCTGTGGACTGGGCTGATGTGTGATGGAGAGAAAGACGGAAAACCAAATAAGTAGTAGCGCTCTGACCGAATCAGAACGACGACGAGGAGAGGACTCTCGTCTGTCCACTCTCCCGGCCTGCCTTTTTCGATCGCCGCCTCCGAAATCCCCCCCGCGACTCCGGATCATGCCGTCCATCTCTCCCAGCCGCCCATTCCACGCATCCTCCCTCTCACGTCAACTCTCATTCCCTTTCTCGTAGCCCTCCACCACCTTATCAAGACGACCCTGAACAGCCCTGGCGTCAAGATCGTCCCAACAGATCCCTACCACCCTTCCTTCTTCTCGTCGTGACTCCTCCCCCGCCGACCGAACCAACCAGGCCTCTTCATGTCCGCCGTGCACTAGTTTAGCACCTATTATCATCCACATCACCAATGTAATGTAGCTACCACCCTGCCCCAATTCACACATTTCCTTCCAGCTCCGTCTCCAGAGTATTTTCAGCCTGCACTGATTCCAATCATTGCGCTGCTCTCACTGCTCTGCGGCTGTCATCCTCTTCTGATTGATCCTTCCTCGAACCACCTCCCCGTTCCCCTTCCGCAACAAGCCATCCTTCTCCCATGCGAAGCATTCACAACTGTTCGTATCAGCCGAGACTCCTCTCCCGCCAGCTTCGTCTCTGGCGCCCGCCCGCGCTGCCCTGGTCTCCAGCGCCGCGGACATCCCTGCACCACAGCAGTCCCCTGCGCGTTTCTCCCCCACGAACCCCGCGTTGAAACGCTCCTGGTAGAGCCCCCTTCAGGCAAGAACCCCCGTCGCCGTGTGCTTCCCTTCGAGCACCCTGATGTCTCTCCCGCCGTCCCGTCGCCTGATCTCTGATTCCACCGCGCGAACAACGCCTCAATGCCCAACTCAATTGTCCTGATAGACCCGTGCAATCCCAGGCTTCATCACGGATGGACAGCAGATCGAACTGATTCCCCCGCCTGCCGCTCCCTCGCTCCCCCATCATTCCTCGCCCCCAAATGGATAGAGACCCCCGTGGGCTCCTGCCGCTGATGTGACCTCTGCGTTATTTCCACCGATTCTAGCTCACACACGGCCCTCGAATAATACCCGCCCCCTGCCGTACAAATGCACGCCCCCGCCGCGCGCACGCGTTCTAGCCGCTGCCCTAGCGTGCGCGATTTTCTGGCCGCTCTCTGCAGCATATCACAGATCACCCTGATCGGACCAGCGAAGGGGGAGGGGGAAGTGAGCCTTGCGCGCGGCGCGGCATCTTCTGATGCCACCGTGTCTGTTCGTTGGCTCGCCCGCAGCGCAGCATCCATCGCCATCGCCAGCACCATCGCATCCACCGTCGATGGCGAGATGTCGCCAACGTGATGCAGATGGCGCCTGCGCCGTCGCGCCGTCGTGCGCACCGTCGCGCGTATCCACGCCGTGTCTTCTGATGGGCCGCGCCGCCCAACGCGTCTCGTCCCGCGCCATATCCGTCTGAGCCGCGGCGCCGTCCCATCTGCTTCCTGCTTCTCCCGCGTCGCTGCCAGCGTCAGGCAACCGCCCTGATGCATCAGGGTGCATGCCCAACTATAGCTCTGCCCCCTCCCGCTACGTACATGACTTATGCCCGCGTTCCTGGATCGCAGCACACCGTAATTCTCGCCCGCCAGCGGGCAAAATGCAAAAAATGCGCACCCCCGTTCGCCGTGCTGCATTTCCGCGCGGCGGCGCGCCGTGTGACGCGTCCGAAATTTTTCCAGCGCGGGCTGCAGAAGCGCGACCCTGCGCGCGAGCACAGAATGAATTGAATGAAGAATGAATGAACGCGGCGTGCGTGTCCGCGTCATCGGCGCCGGGCGTGTGTTCAGGCGGAGCCACGGCATGCCGCCGGCTGCTCGTCGGAGCCTGAATCGCTGCCGCACTGTCGACCTGATCGCATGCCGCTGCAGCGATACCCCATCGTCCAGCGATTGCACGACGCCGTGGCCCAACGCGCAGCGCAGAACGGCCAATTGCACCGCATCCACGCACTGTGAATAAAATGCCTCCGTGCACGGGCGCCGCTGATGCGCTTCGATCTGCAGAACCATGCACCACACGCCCTGGACGAAGAAGGGCGCCGCCTCCTCGCTGACCTCGGACCGCCTCCGCCCGCGCACGCAGCCGAGTCCCGCGCCCAAAAAATCCGCGCCCGGGAAGGACAAGGAGAAGCCCGCGCCGCGCAGCAAGGCCGTCCGCGCGCTCGACGCGCTCCTCGCCGCCCTGCGCGCCCCCGCGCCCCCGCCCGCCACGCCATGCTACTGCCAAGGTCCGCCTGCCCCTGCCCCTCCCGCGCGCTGACACTGACACCAACACGCACCCAGCCCGCCGCCACGCGCTCTCCCCGCACACGCCCCTCTGCACGCACTGCGGCCTCGTCCTCTGCGCGCTGCACCCCCCGCCCGCGCCCTGCCCCTCCTGCAACGCGCCCCTCCTCACGCCCGCCGCCCGCAGCGCGCTCCTCGCGCGCCTCGAGGCCGAGCGCGCGGACGTGCTCGCGCGCGAGGAGGACGCGCGCAGCCGCGCTAGAGAGGAAAAAGCGGCCGCGGCGGGCGCGTTTCCCGCGCTGCCCGGCGCGGCGCCGCAGGGCCGCCAAGGGCCGCAGGTGCACAAGGTGCTCTCGCTGGACGCGAAGACGAAGCGCGCGACGCTCGCGTCGTACAGCACCGCGCCGCCGCCCGCAGGCCCGCCCGGCGAGGAGGAGGACGTGGAGGAGCTCGTGGAAAGGGTCCCGGCGCCGCCGCAGGAGGTGCCGCACGTCGACGCGCCGCGCGCGGGCGCGCGGTGGGCCGATCTCCGCGCGGGCGGGCCGGGTGCGGTGTACGTCGCGGCGCCGGGCGGCGGAGGCGCTGGATCAGCTTCGCGCGGGCGGTGAGCCCCGGCGTAGATGGCATGCGTGTATGTACTGCCTGTGCGACATGGCCCGCATGGCGCTCATCGGTGCGGTGCTGTTAATGTTGTGATTGTGATGCATGGGCAACAAAGCATGTTCGACAGCGGGACGTGCGGAAGTACGGAGGTAGCGGGGAAATGGACAGAGACGGTGCGAGCACAACAACAGCGAAAGCGGCGGATAACCAAGCGGAAGAGTCCGTAGTACCAATAAATCGCGATAAAATATGTATGTACGTATGTGGGTGCATATAGACAGCGAAGGTTTGATCTCGCGTGCAGGACCTCGACATGGCCACAACGCGCCCGGCGCTTCTGAGATCGGATCCGTGGCCAGGAGATCGGAGCGCGACTTGATGATCAGTCCGAAGACGCAGCACCGGCGCAGTGATCCCTGTTCTGATGCTGCAGGCCTGCCAGGTCGTCCCGGAGGATTCGCAACTCGCGCTCCTTCTGCGAGAGCTCGCGCTGTGCCGCGTCCAGCTGCTCTTGCACGGCCTCGAGCGCGGCCGTGGACATCTCGGACTCGAGCGCGGGGACGACGGGCGAGGAGGCCCGCGAGGCGCCCGGCGAGGGCGGGAGGGGCAGGGCTGCCGCCGGCAGCGCCAGCGTGGGCTGCAGTGGCGTCGCGAGGTCCATGGATCGCTCGTCGGCGGAGAGCACATCGTACGGATCACTGCTACCCTGCACGAGCTCAGTTGCGCGCTGCTCGCCGCGCCGCTTTTCAAGTTCGCGTCGCAGATCGCGTTCGCGGTGCGCCGCCGCGTCGAGCTCGCGGCGCAGTGATGCCTCCGTCTGTTTGAGCCTGGATCATGCGGGCTATGAGCACGGCGACATCGACGCGGCGATGGTCGCATCACGCACCGGATGCACTCGGCCTCAATCAGCAGGACGCCGGAAAAAGCGGGTGGATTGCCGCCTTGGTCCTGCGGGTGCGCGGTCAGGCGCTGCGCGATCAGGCGGAGGGGGCTGGACGTACGGGTCTGGGGCGGTGGGCGGACACGGTAGCAATGCGACGGCGTTCTGATGTCAGGGCCTCCAGGTCGCGCGAGAGGGTATCAATCTGGTGGTCAAGGGCGCTCATCGGTGGTGGCTGGGACGGATGCTGTTCCGACCTGTGGGGCTCAATGAAATCAGTCAGAATGGAAGAGGGATCTGCGTGTGGCCGGGGTATTTCTGCGTCGTTGGGTGGTGACGATCGAGGCGGGTCAGTTGGGCGAGATGCAGGCTCGTCTCGACGAGGACTGGTAGTAGTCGTTAGAGGATGAATTGTTCCGGGGTGAACGCCTGAGGCGGAAGTGGCTCCGTCCGTTGCATTCCACGGGTTTCCTCCAGCTTGGCAACGTCAGCAATAATTACGAGCTGAAACGGAAAAGACCCACCTTCGCCGCCAAGTCCTTCACCTCCATCTCCAACTGCCTATTTTTGAACGAAGAGTGACCAAGAACCCGCAGCGCATCTTCGCGGGTGAGGGGTTTGGCGCTAGTGCCAACAGAGTCAGGGACCGCACCAGAAGACGGTGCCTTTCGCATCTTCCATCGTCGAGAAGAGCAGCTGGTGCAGCCGGGCTCCAGCGTCGCAGCCTCCAGCTCTGCTTCACGACGTGCAACCTGCGCTTCCAGCGTTGCTATTCGCGCCGTGCTTTCTGCCTCCATTTTTTCGCGAGCACGGCGCTCCTCGTCACGTTCGGCTGTGAGCGACAGGATCATGGGGACGACGGAGGCACGGAGGTCTGCATTCCAGTCATGATCGTCTGGTCTTGACTCACGTTTGTGTACAGGATCTGGTGTCCCAATTCATTGACTATCGACAGCTCAGCCCGGGTGCATCACGCACCTGCAAAACTGGTCTGTCGCATGCTGCTTTGGGGCCACAGCGCGTAGTCGGTGCACACCTGGACTGCAGTCGCCGCGCCCACATGAGAAAACCGCCGTACCTCTTCTGGCCCTGGCCGCGCGCAACGCACCTTTCTCCGCGAGCACCTGCACGGCGTCGCGCAGGTCGTCGTACTCAAGCTGCATGGCACGCAGGAGCTGCGAGCGGCGGTGCGCGTCCTTGGACAGCGCCTCCTTTTCGCGCCGCTCGGCGGTCATTTCCATGGTATGTGTGAGCTGCGTCGCGTCGAGCGCGTCGAGCGTGAGGAGCAGCCGCTCCTTCTGCTGCGAGACCAGACATTCGTACGCGCGCAGCTTCAGCTCCAAGTCGGCAATCTGCAGGGACCGGGTATTCTAAGCGCCCGCGTACTAGGGTGAGCAGAAGGAAGACGAACGTGTTTACGCTGCTCGCGCACAATTTTGGGTAGGTCTTCTGCGGATTGTTGTGGCGGTCCCATGCAGCCTATGGCATTGATCCTTTCGTCCGTATCAGCGCGGATAGAGAGGTGACAGGATGCCGAGGAAGTAGCCAAAGCATCTCCGTGTCAGTCCAACTGCAAGCGTCTGTTGCCGGGAGATGCCGAACGTCACGGAGACAGCGCCCAAGTAAGTACTACTGTACCATTTGAAACGGTTCGTCGGTCACGCGTCACAGAGCCCTCTGACGAGACGAAATCTGACCCATGTCACTGGTCACAGCTTGGCCTGACGAAATGGGTTTTCGTGTGACCAAAATCAGAAAAATGGGTGAGGCTAATCTGGCTTCAAAAATGGCCCAAATTATCTATTTTTTTCGCTCACAGAGAGTTGACTTCGTGTTTTGAGTGTACACACCAATAATTCCAACCTCCATGGCCCAAATTGCACCCAGGGTACCCCCGACGAAAGGTCCCTGCTGATGAAATTTGGCTGATGTCACGGTCACTGTACCCACCTGACGAATCCGATATTTCGTCAGGCCCGTCACAGTCACAAGTAGGTGACGAACCGTTTCAAATGGTACAGTACTACCATGTCAGTCACCTTGTGCAAGACCGCGGCGGGTAAGGCCTCGGATTCGTTGTTCCGCGCAGACATTAGCTTAATTGACACCTTTCACATAGGACATGAACACCGTTCCGCATGTTAAGATACGACGTTGATGCAAACAACGATCCCACCCTTGTCAGGCATCTCAGCGAGTGGCCGGCTCGATCGAGTTTCTCCTTTAACAAAGTCTCTACGCATCAGCCCTGCGCATTAATTTGTGCACAGAGCCTCGCGAATCTTCCACGTCAATATCATGGAGATCAACGGGGGGCGGAACAAACCCCTCTCATTTACCTCGCGATTCTTCGCGTCCATTTCCGGGAGCAAACCCGTCAAGCCCCCTTCATCCGTGGACACCCTCGCAAAGGAAACATTGCACGCTCTCACAGGCGAAGCTGATGGCGGCCTGCGCGAGGAGCACGCGCGCCTGATGGACTGCAGCCCCGGGTACAGCTTTTACTTCCTATCATACCTCGACCGACATCGAAGACTGCTCGCTGCCAAGCCGGTTCTGATCCAAGGTGCGCCCCGCCGCGTCCCATGCGCTGACAGGCTGGAATGCATCATTCGTGCGCAGAGTGCGTCGCAGAAGACCCGTGGAGGGTTTTGGTCGCCGTGATGCTGCTCAACAAGACGGCCGCCCGCCATGCCATCCCGGTGTTCTGGTCCATCATGGAGCGATGGCCATCAGCAGAAGCCATGGCAGACGGTGAGCGGGCCCTCGTTTCGGCACCGCCGTCTCTAATTTAACGTGCTCCCACAGCGGACGTCGCCGCGCTCGTCGAATGCATCCGCCCGCTGGGACTGCAGGATAGACGCGCGCGACGTCTCACCGCGCTGTCTGCGGCCTATGTTAAGCAGCCACCCACTCACGCGGGGCCGCGGCCGTCCAAGTATTATTCTGCGTCCCACCACGGACAGCATGACGCTTCTCAGCCTCACGCGTCGCAGAAGTTGATGTCGCCGATATCGCACCTGCCTGGGAGCGGTCCGTACGCAATGGATTCCTACCGGATCTTCTGCGGCGGACCCGATGAATGGCGCTCCGTGCTCCCTGCTGATAAGGAACTTATACGGTATCTCGTGCGTAACCATGCTGTGGGTGTGAATGACCATACTAAACGTGTGCCATTTGGACAGGAATGGCGATGGGCTATTGATGGGAAGAAATGGTCCCCTCATCACGGTGTACTAGGGTCTACCGACGATTCCTATATTGAATCCTTGATAGCCAACTTGAATCTCACTGAACTATGAGGATTCAGCAGAACTGCGGGCCGGAGTGATTGGCTACATCAATTCTAGGTGACTGGTACACGACGCTGACCGACTACAGGGCGTACAGCTCGAGCCCCGCATATATAAAATATTCCGGGTCAGCGCACATGTTGCGCCGGGTCCCACTGGCGGCGCCCCGACACACACCAATTTTGTCGCCACAAACCGCGGCCTCTGCAAAATACGCGAGAGAATGACCCATATCATTGTATTATATGGCGAGACATATTCGTGAACGGCCCAATGGTCTAGTGGTATGATACTTGCTTTGGGAGTAGGGAGTTCATCTCCTGGCATCAATTGCAAGGGGTCCCGGGCTCGAATCCCGGTTGGGCCCACTATTTTTTGTTTTTGACATTGAGTCCCAAAAGAAAAAGGAATTGTAGTTGAACTGCAAAGACCATATATGCACACATGACCTTTATCAGTGGCGAATCGGAGGCCCGAACCTGTTTATTCGCCGGCAGCAACGTTCTAGAGCCGCCGTGCGCATCACTTACCGAATTGAGCAAGCGGTAAAGACGCGACGGAGGATTTGCTGGTCGTCGTCGACTGTCACCTCACAAGCAGCATGCAGTCTCTCCTCCGGCGCTGCTACTCGACCCTCCCTGATGCTGCTGCATCAGCTCGTACCGCCTCCACGCCCAGAGCAGTTCGCCTTCGCCGCCTCCGGAAGCGTCCATCCTCCGCCACGACCGATTCCGACTCACTTCCGAATGGCATGACCCCCACCGAATTCGCGCGATACCAGCGCGCCCTTGCCAAAGGAGAACTCATAGGCCCGGACGGGAAGGAGATCTCGGAGGGAGAGTGGCTCGACAAGCTGAACGCGCGCCGCATGCGCCTGCGCGGGACGCGCGAGGTGGCGAACGCAGACGGGACGAAGGACGTCGAGGTCGTCGGGCAGAAGGTGTACCTGCCGAACATCATCTTCCGCCTCGTGCGCAACTACACGCCGCCCGGACAGCCGTACAACCCCTATGAGGCGACGTTCCGCGTGCCCCAGTCCGTGACGAAGACGGATATCCGCTCGTACCTCGCGGCGGTGTACGGCGTCGAGACGACGTACATCCGGACGGACAACTACATCTCGCCGGTGAAGCGCAACTGGGACTACTCGTGGACGAACACGCGCGCAGACAAGACGTACAAGCGCGCGGTCGTGGGGCTCGTGGATCCGTTCTACTACCCGCAGGCGATGGAGGACATGGCGCCGGAGGAGCGCAAGGCGCGGCAGGCGTGGATCGAGGAGACGTACCGGGTGCAGTTGCAGAAGGACCAGCTGCGGCTGTGGATGCTGCGCGAGACGAAGAAGAACAGCAAGAACTGGTCGTGGCGCGGCGGGCTGACGATGCAGCGGGGCGCGATTCTAAAGCGGATCGCGGAGCAGCGCGCGTTGCGCGAGACATTCATCGAGACGACCAAGAAAAACATGCAGGCGGCGCGGCAGAAGGCGGGCGAGACGGTCTTCTGCGTAGAGCACATAGCATATCATCTTTCTATTCATTGCAGTTCCCCCTCTGCGGTTGACCGATCTTTCCTGCAGACGACGAGTGCCCGCAGTGGTGAAAACACAGGTGTGTACAGCCGCACGTGAGACCGGCGCGTCCGTTTTGAGACGCGCAGCATCCGCTCGGAACTCGACTGCCAGTCTGCTTGCTCTCTCTCTCTTAACCTCCTAATCTTCCTCTCGCTGAATCTCTCACCTTGCTTCGGGACTTCACCTTCGTTTAGCATCCATGTTCATCCTCCGCGCCATCGTCGTGCTCACTGCATGCGCACACGCAGTTACTGCAATCGCCCACGAACGCGTCGCCCACAACCGTCTGGCAAGCACTTCAAATTGCACGCCCTTCAACAGCACCTTCCCCAAGGGCAGCGTGGACTTCCGGCAGACGAGCACAGGCGCGCCGTTCATCGCCATTAGTCCCAACGGAACGTGGGATGTGGGCAGCAATGGTCTCGAGCTGTTCATGTCCAAGCCAGAGGGACAAGTGACCACCTCCGGAGGGGTTAATAGTCAACTGGGGAATGGAGCGACTGTGAACTCGACGTCTACGTTCTTGTGAGCCTCTCTTCTTGACGCTACAGATTTCTGGTATTTACGCAGGAATCAGGTATGGGATAGTCCATTACGAGGTCACTGGCGTTAAAACGCCCGGAATCGTAACGGCTGCGATTCTCATTGGTGCGCACTTTGCTTGTACAAGGCGAAGCGGTCTCAGCCTCAATAATTGTTAGGTGACTCGCATGACGAGCTTGATATCGAACTCCTCGGCGGGGATCCAGACCACTGGCAGACGAACGTCTTCTCCACAAACCCCGCGGATCCCGCCCCGCTGGTAGGAGCATTCGGGGATACCCAAGCCTACCAAGACGGCGATGTCAAGGACACGCACAACTATACCATCGACTGGAACGAGGAGCGCATCATCTGGTCGGTCGACGGCCAGAAAGTACGCACGCTCGGCCCGAGTACGTGGATCCCTTGCGCACAGGGTCTAAAGCTAATGATCCACACGCAGACGATACGATGAAGAACGGCGTGACGCACTACCCCACCCACCCCGTCCGGCTGCAGATGGGAGTCTGGGACGGCAGCAGCCCGCAGGGGACGTGCGAGTGGGCGAAAGGCCCCGTCGACTGGACGACTGCGCCCTCTCTCATGACCGCGTATATCAACAGCGTGTCCGTCGAGTGTCCGTACACGGCTTAATGGACTCTGGACACTGGACTATTGACATTCGTTACGGACGCACATCATTAGACGCTGCTTCTTTCGATGCTGACTATCATTATCGTCATTTATATATCTCTGTATCACCGTACATTCATGCTATCTCTCAGGACAATATGTATCGCTAGCCATTCCGTTCCCTCGTTCATCACGATCCGTTTAAGTCCATATTGTATTAGAAAACATTGGTATCGCATTATGATACATAGCACGCCCGAGAGCATAAAGACAGTGGTAAGGTGCAAAGCTAAGACAAGCAGTCGGCATCAGTCAGAAGGAGAGTCGTGGAGTAATGCAGTAGCAAGCACAACTTAAATATTGCAAGGACTGTCAGAAACTATGTTGTGGAGAGAAAGAGCAGCAGACCTCATTCAGTCAATCATCGTTCGTCATGAGGCCTCGCCAAAGTCGCCCGCGCCCGCCGCGCCCGGCGGCCCAGTGAACATCGCCTTCAAGGTCATGTCGTTCCGCTTCTGGCGCACCCGCTCCGCCTCCTCCGCGCCGCCCGTCTTCTTCAGCTTGCCCTGCCCCACGAAGCCGCGCAGCTCGTCCTCAAACTCGTCCGAGCGCCCCGCGCGGTCCTTCTCGCGGTTCTTCTGGACCGCCTCGATCGCCTTCAGCCGCTTCGCAGGGTCGACCTGCGCGCCCTTGATCTCGAGCATCACGGTGCTCAGCCCGGTGTGCCCCTCGTCCATAGGCGGCGGCTTGAACCCCCGCGCGCGCGGCGTCTTGGACGACCCGCGGATGGAGATGACCTTCTCGACGTGCCCGAACACCTCGACGACGGCCTTCTGGTCCTCGAGCAGGTCCGCGAGGAACTCCTCCTGGTGGTTGAGGAACTGCTGCTCCTCGACGATGCTCTGCAGCTCCTCCTCCCACGTCTTCTTCCACATCGGCTTGATCGTCTTGATGTGCTCCTTCAGGCTCTGCAGCTCCGCCGAGACCGTCGCGATGTCGTCCTTGATCGCCTTGAGCGCCTGCGGCTTCGGCGAGATGTGCCGCTTCAGCACGTCGTCCTTCACGCCCTCGACCATGTCCTGCAGCTCCTCCATCTTCGTCAGCACTGTCTGGCTCCGCCCGTCGAGCTTCTCCTTGCCCGTGTCGATGTACGCGCGCGCGCCGGGCACCTGCACCGTCGCCATCTGGCGCACCTTCTGCGTCTGCGCGCGCAGGCCGCCGAGCGAATCCTTCGTGTTCTTCATGAACTCCGTGTACAGCTGCCGCATGATCCCGAGGTCGCGCCGCAGGTTCTGCACCTCGTCGAACTGCGTGCGGAGGTCGGAGACGATTCGCGTCGAGTACTCGGACGTGACCGAGGCGCCGGTCATCTGCGGCTGCAGCAGGGACATGCCCGTCATTTGCGGCGCAATCGGCTGCTGCTGATGTGGTGGGAAGCTGTCGTCGCGCACAAGTCGAGAGAGGCGGCGGGCGACGGTTTGCAGCTGCCGGTCTGTCGGACGCGGAGCAGTCGGGGACGCAGCGGCGCTGTCTGACAGGGACTGGGTGAGAGGAAGAACGGCGGACGTGCGGCGGTTGTCTGTCACTGCCACTCTGAGATCCTTCAGCTCTTGCGCAAGTCCAGATATCTGCATGTCAATGTGCTGCTTGATCTGGTCCAGAACTAAGAGATGGCCTGTCAGATGCATGAAAGTAGGCGATAAATAGGTAGCTTACGTTCAATATTTAAAGACAATAAACACTTCTCCTTAACCTCGTCCATATCCTCCAACTCATACTGTACCCCGCTCGACGGGTCCCGAATGTAGATAGCAGGGAAATTATCCTGTCCCGGATTATACGCAAACTTGTCTAGGAAGAGCATCCGCAGCGACGAAAGGGACAGCCCCGGCTCGATGCGCGCCTTCTTCACCTCGCGCCCGACCTGCAAAAACGCATTGATCGGGCCCTCCTGCGCCTCCCGCGGCGGCTCCGCAGGCGGCGGCACGACCGCCCGCCGCGCGGGCTCGGCCGCCTCGACGGGGGGTATTGGCGGCACCGGCTCCTCCTCGTCTTCCCGTATCGGCGACGGGCCGCGGGACACCGACGGGCCGCGGCTCCAGTCGCGCTGGGGCGCCTGCGGCTCGGGGTACTCGTCGTCCTCGGCCGCCTCCGCGACCATGTCGAGCTCGCCTGCGGTGGGCGTGGTCCCCGCGACGAGCGAGCGGCGGTGCGGGTGCCCGCTGCCCAGCCCCGCGCGCTCGCGCGGCGTGCTGCCGTTCACCATCTTGGAGATGTTGTACACCGAGAAGCGCTTCGACGCGCGGCGCTCGAGCGCGTCGCTCTTCTTGAGCGCGGCCAGGGAGCTCGCGACGCCGGGCGCGTTGAGGGACTCGAGTGGGGGCGTGTCGGGCGGCGGGGACAGCGAGCCTGCGCGGTCGGGAACGGCACTTTCTTCATCTGACGGATTCGAGGCGGGCGCAGGCTCGTCGACGACGACTGTGGGTGGCGCGAGCGGTTTGTCGACGAGGGAATAGCGCTTGACGCTGGCGGGAACCTGCGATGCTCGGGGCGGTGGTACTGGCGTTGCGTCTCCTCTGTCCAGTGCCTCTGGTGGGATTGGAGGTAAGGGCGGGCTCTGCGGAATGGACGCATGTCTTGCAGGTGGTGTTGCGGGCTTCTCTCCCGATGCAGGACTCGAGAAATACCGCCGCGGTGCTTGAGATGGAGGACCTGAGGTGCGGTCTGAAGGCGGGCTGCTAGGGTCTGGGGTAGGCGATGACTGGATGCGAGGGCTGAAACCGCCTACAAACGCATCATCTCCATGAGCCGCTGCATATTGTGATACGGAATCCTTCCTGCGAGAGCTATTTGTAGTCGTGCTAGACGATTGTGTGGTCCTTCTAGACTGCGTCGTAATTTCGGAACCTGCCTCGCTCGTTGCGGTCGATGATCGCGTATCCCGGCGAGAAACACGATCGTTGCGCGAGACACGGCTGTCAGTGCGAGAGTGGCCCGAAGCGTCGGAGCGGTGGCGGGAGGTAGAGACAATTTGGCGAAATGTAGACTGCTTCGAGCGTAGACCTTGCAATAGACTAGTGATTATAGATCGGACCTTGGGGAGATATTTGTCCAAGTTGGCGGCATTCGCATCCTCGGACAGGCAGTCCTCGAGGACACCACGCAAATCGTCTGGAATGGGCATGAGTTCCCTGCATGGTGATACGTTTCGGCAAAGCGTGGTCTGATTAGAAAGCAGTGGTCGATATTCTGATGCATGAGGAGGACGCACGACATGTCAATGTTATAAGACGCAAATGCAGCCACTGCCGCATTAAAGTCATTCCCCAGCTGCACGTAGACATCGCTAACTTGTTCCTCTGTTGCCTGCTGATTGCTCCATTTCGTGAGCGCTTCGAGAAGCGCCTTTATGGACACAAGAAGACGCGTCACAGCAGACTCTACGGCGGGCTATGAAAAGAGAATGGTTCGATTGAGTTGAAAGACAAAACACTGCAAAGATATAACGTACATTTACGCGGGAACGAGTCGAGCGATCTCCCCTGGACGAAGACGAATGGCTTGATGAAATGGATTGATTGTCGTGCCGCGAGGGGTGTGTTGCGTACGGAGGTGGTCCGCCATTAGCTGGAGGTGTCTGCCTGACGGACATGATTGCAGAGGAGGACGAGGAAATATCAGAGCATCACCGAGTTCACTGCGTTTAGGGGATTCATAGACGCGGGACGTCCATGCGTGCGTACCTCTGCCTAACATCTGTAAACAGCCTCTGTCTAGGTCAGATTGCCGCACTTCGCGTACCCGTACGTACCGTAGTTTAGCTGTCTCCATGGTGCCTAGTGATAATCGTTATCATACGAGCTATCTATCGCCCTTGATGTGTACAGGTTGCACCATGCAGCTAGACAGAGCTAGACAGAGGAAGACATTCTTTGACCAGGGCACCTACGCCAACGGGTGTATTTAGATCTGTTTACCTCTGTCTACATCACCTCAAATGCTTTCGTCTAGAAGGGCCCTCAACGCAGTGGTTGTGGTCCTCCTACATTCAGCTTATGTAAGCGTTGCCTTGCCCTCATACCCATCGCCATCCCTTTCCTTCTGCGTCATATCATCATGATCCAGGCAAAGCCTAGACGTCTCATACTGCTGCATCTTTCACTTCTTTGGTCTCTGAAACAAGTACATGTGGTGATCATGCCGCGGCCTTGGTTCTCACTTCCCCGACTCCTGTAATGATCCGGCTCACAGCGGCAGTGGTGAGTACAGCTTTTCGTCGATGAAATCAGAGGCTCGGTGCGTATCAGCATCATCTTCTCGTCTTGACTAAAGAGGATCGTAGCCTGCCAGCATCGAAGTTCCTGCCGGTCAGACGCGCCTATCAATTCCGCATGCTACGTCGTATCGTTTTCATTAATTGACATCTGAAGCCGGCTTCGCCTTTTCTGGTCTGTTATGCTTTTGGCCACCGAACGAGGAAATTTGTTGCAGCCTTCGGCATCAAAGTAGGAAACTCCCTTGCATGCCCTGTCTCGCTGGATGGCAGCATGTTGCCACGCCTCGTACGATGGGCAGCTCTCAATTAACTGTTCCTTCCTATCTGATGTCGATGCCCCCGATGCTTACGTCCATACTTAACCGCAGTGTTTCCGAGCCTCAAAGTAGTCTCCCTGGTACGTCAACGGGCTCGAAGAAGCGGGTTGTCTCAACAAGGTACGGCCCCCTCGCCAGAATTCTGGTTCAGAACGAGGGCGATTCCCGTCGAATCCGCGCCTAATATCAACAGTGCATTGCTTATTCTGAGGGTCCTTGGTCAGTGCTGTTGATTTTTTTCCGGAACGGCGCACCAATGATGCGGCGAAGAAGCATACTCCCAACTTGCCCCCAACCAGCTATTCGAGCTATTCGATAGACGCGCCACGGTATGAGCTATTTATGTACTCGCAAACAAGAAATTACGACTGGTCTCATACCAAGACATGAGCCTACGCAAACTCCTTTCACGTTCGTCGGTCCTAATCATCGTAAATCGCACTAAAGGCCTAATTGCTTCGCGGACGTTCAAAGCATCGTTGAAACCTAAGCTTTTCTGAACTCGAAGGGCCGCCGTTGGCGACTGGGCTTGCTCGGAGGCCGAGGCTGTGAGTTCAATAAATATATGTAAATAAATATGTGAGGATGTTGTCTAAGTTGAAATTCGGTAGGAGCTCGTTAGAAACTTTATTTGGCAGACAAGTATTCGTACATGAGGTCAAGAGAAGTTAAGGTATTTGTGAAAAGAGATCTTATGTGTACATTGGCTTTTTGTTTGTATTTTTTGTACTTTTCCGAGAGGCAGAGGCATTACAAAATGTTATCAACATATGCTCGAGAGAACAGGCAGTGTTTGTGGACAGTGTACTGAATAGACTATGGCAAGACATCGCATAGGTTGGACACAGGACTTGGACTGGCTCAAGAAAGCGAGTGAGAACGCCGACAAAGATCACGACCGATGTCGAGACGGTTTCGTGCAGGTCATCACGATGACAGGGTCGCTCAAGCTCAAGGTCAATTGATCGAATGACGTATATCGTATGACGATAGAGTATACCAAAAATGGATATTTTTACTATAAAAGTCCTTTGTTTGTTCGGACGCTGTGCCTGCAGCCGTGCCTGACACTATTGTGGGTTGCGTGTTCTTGCTCTCCGAGCAAGGATTCTCACGTCTCATGCTCTGTAAAAAAGCAAAGTCGAGTCCCAGTCGGCGAAAGTCTGCGGGAAGTCGAAGTATGAGCTGGGAGTGAATATATTGAGGGATTTAGACTGGCCGATGACCTGTTTTGACTCGCGAAAGTCAAGGAAGCGAGAGTTGGTCTTGGCGCTGTGCAACGCGCAGTCGACGTGCGCAGTCGTTCAGAGTCGTTGTGCAGTCAGGCGAAAGTCAGGCAATAGTCCGAAGAAGTCAGGGAGCCGAGCGAAAATCGTGCGCTTGCAGCCATCGGCTGAACATCGCTAGTCGCGTTGTAGTCGTACGCCAGTCAAGCTAAAGTCACTCGAAGTCAAACAATAGTCACTCGAAGTCATTGTATAGTCTAGTCTAGTCTAGTCAATACCCACATCACAGTCATGTTCGTGTACTGTACAAGTCACGGCCAAGTCATCGAAAGTCATGCCCAAGTCGGTCGGAGTCGTAGTCATGAAAACCGTATGATACCAGTATTCAATGTATCGTATCGGCATGTCGAGAGTAATTGCAGTAGAGATATGGCAGAACCCGCCTGACGCCTTAGTCGCTCACGGCTTGCGCGCCGTCTTCTTGCCCTTAGCTTTTTGCTGTAAAAGGTAAATAACTTGTGAATCAGGACTAAACGAAACACTTACCTCGGCTTTAAGGCCATCAATATCCTTCTTAGTGGGACGAGCAGACTCCGGAGCAGCCAGTATCACATCGATAAGGTCTAAATAGAAGGTGAGCGACTGAGTCAAAGCGATAACTTTTTCAACGAGCTGACTTACCGTCTTTTTTGCAACGAGGCTTGCCGGTGAAGTCCGGGATGTGCTCTGTGATCCACTTTCGCAAGTCATTTATTGTCAGCATGAGAAGCATGGCTCTATTGGCACATGGGCTGCCGAATACCTGCAAGAGTTCTAATCAGGGCATGCATGCGATCTTGAATGCAGGTGGCACACTTACATCGGGAATATTGTTACGAGTCGGGCTTCCATGTGGAGACGATGACGGCAAATTGCTCTGCACTGTAGTGTTCTCCTGCGATTGGGACAATGGTGAGGGTGTATGCGGTGATAAATGACTTTGTGGCTGGGTGCGGGCGGCCGTTGGTGTCGAGACCGTTTGCGAATGGTTTGCGTTAGAGCCGCCCGGTGTTGTAATCGTGATCGATGGTTGAGCGGGGAACGGCGTCAGCGGCGTCGTCCCTTGCGCTGATGTGTCCTGTAGTCTGTTGAGGCAGTTGTTATACAACAAATAAACGGCTATGACTCACATTATGTGCCGACTTCCATAGAACCCACAACTGCGCTACAATCTCTGCAAGGTATGCGTCGCTGAGAAATGACGTAGCATCGATGTCACGGACAAAGCACAGATGCCTTGCGACTTTGCACGTCTTGATTGCAGCTGCGATGAGTCTGCATGCTGTGGCTACGCTTCCAACGGCCTGCCAGGTTGTGAGAACTGTCAGCGCCGTGCAACCGCCCGCTGTAAATTGGTAATGGCCCCAGCCAGCGTTAGTATCGTCTTCAGAAAGCTCGGGGTTGTTTGGGTCAGCAGACTCGACACGATTTATATAGTGAATTACACTATCGGAAGGTTCGCAGATTGGGTGTGGAGAGCCCTCTTGCATGGCGCCAAGGAGATCCTTAGCGAACGGTACCGATGGATAGTCTAAGATGGCAGCTGTCGCCGGCAGGTTTCAATAGAGTACTAGAATACAGGGTGCATTGGAACATACCAAGGAGATTCTCGACTTTCGTAGAAGTTCAAATGAGTAGATGATAGTAAGGCATTATCACGAAACACGGGCTTACGGCTAGGATCCACCTCAATAATGCTGATATCAATAGATGGAGGGAGATGGCCATCCTTGGTTTTGAGAGCGGAGAAGTTCATGGTCTCAACCCCGTGGACTTGTCGCACTGCTTCACAACACGACGTCAGGCGATCTGCAGTATTCAATTGGCTGCTGGACGTACCTTTGCTGACTGCCGATCCACCATCACTACCTGTCGAGCTGGACATGCTTGGGGCGCGCGGTCCTGTCGATGAGCTGGACGTGCTTGGGGCGCGCGGTCCTGTCGATGTGTCTTGCAAGCGGGTAGTCACGTCGTCACCTGGAGCTGTTTTTGACGCCTTCTGAGGAGCAGTGCTTGAGCCGGAATCACGGCGTTGACGTTTCTGCTGGCTTGTTGAACGAGCTATCGGCGGTCGTTGTGCTTGGGATTCAGCCGCAGGCGGACTCTCGAGTTCGTCCTCGCCATTGTCTTCGTTGTCGTCGTCGTCATCTTCATCAAGACCCCCCGAGAGACCTGGTTTGAGGCCCGCACTCAACACTGCTGTTGCTTTCCAGTGCCCAGCGCAAAGGGCGAGGAGAGGTTGATCATGCTCGAGTTTGGCAAGTGCACCATCGAATTCGGTCCGAAAGAACTTCTTATAGAACCGTAGACCTCTACTAGGATGAGTTGCTGCACGAGGATCTCGAGGCACTAGAATGATATTAGAATATGATCCCAAGCTCGTGTAATGAAAAGCGTACTTACTTGGCAGTGCCCGCAGCATCCTAGCGACAGATTCACCACTCATCCTGATAATTTCGAGCTCATATGTCGTGATCAGGCTGCCATCTTGGTGTCGTATGCACTTCCCAAGGGGGAATCTTGCAGGGTTGGCCGCCGTAACACCAGAGGTAGGATCTTTTTTGGCATCGCCCCTAGTCCATAGTACTTGGCTGCTGAGCTCGTCTGGCCGGGTTGCTGCTCGGTCCTCGAGTTCATAGCTTGCAAGGTCATTGGCAGCAGATCTGACAGATAGCGTATCGCTGGGTGCGACGGATGCACTTCGAGATCTTGGCACGATAGAGGTGCTCCGGGATCTTGGGCTGGAAAATGGTAATTAGGGCTCATGGAAGGTTCAGAACATATAAGATGACATACATATAAAGTTCCGTCCTCGAACTCGCAGCCTTGAGTAGCTTAATCTCGGTTTGCAAGATCTGAACCTGCTCCATAAGACCATTCGCTATCCGCGTAGACTCGAGTGCCGTTTGCGCCGCTTTGCGCGACTCGTCCCAAAGACCTCGTACAAATGGATTCGATAAGAGATATGGGATATCCAACGACTCTGCTGGTGGCAAATTTGAAGGATCTTGAGTGGTCGAGGAGCTGGTGGATGAAATAGGCATTGTTTCGGGGACTGTGGGTTCGAAGCTACCAAGGGCGTTCATAAATGACTGCGCCAGTTGTGGGTCAGACAGAGAGCTGGTGCCAGCGCCGATGCTAGTAGAATCGAAAGAGTCAAAAGAGAACAGATTGCCCTGATCGTACATGGTCTGCACGCAATCCGGCTGACCGGGACAACAAATGGTGTAGCATGTGCGTGCGTTGAGGGCGTTTTCCAGTGCTTGGTATTGGATTTCCAAATTAGGCTACATGGCAGCAAAAATTGACTACAACGCGACTTGCCTCTGACTTCCATCGACTAGCGATCGATCAGCTGCATACTCTCGAGCTCACTGTCACTTCCAATGTCGAGCCTCACGGCATTATGCTACTGCTCAAAATGTGCACCTCCTAAAGCACAAACCAAACAGACTCTTGAGATACATATTTCGAAAGATGAGACCTTACTTTCTAAGATGATTAGTCAGCCACACTTTGATGAGCAGCTTGTAGCAAACGTGCAGTCTGGCATAGAGAAAAGCCAAGCATCTCTTGCTTCCCTGATAAAAGACATCCGCACAAAGCATGTAGAAAGCCGTAGTAAGTTGTCTTCACAATTTAAAATAAGGGGGCTTCTATCTGATCTCTTGTAAAAATCAGATGCTTTGAGAATTGCTAGGCAAGGTGTCAATGTTGGTGAGCAGTGTTTTTTAAATAGTCACTCAATACATGCTCATTCATTTGCTATGATCAAGCTGTAGATAGTCAAGGTGAGTATATTCCAAGTCAACATCTGATTGAATCCTTTTAAAAAATTCTTAATTGCATATCTAAATTGCAGGTAGCTCTGCTAGCTCTGTTACTGGGCTGCAAGAGCCATCCATTCTGAATGATGCTATGGATATCACAATGGATGATCACTTGCATGATGCTATGGCCCCAAATTCAGATGCTACTAGCTCTATGGATTATACTCATGATGATATGCCCTTCAATGAAGTTTCTGCTGAGGTGTTCTGACCAGGTTCGGAACCTGTGTCGTTCCCAAGTCGTACGGCTGTGTCAACACGGCGCCAAGTCCGTCACTAGAGCGGCGACGCTGCTAGTGGTCTCGAAGAGTACGACGCTAAGGCCCGTCCCTTAGCGAAGAGAGATAGAGGATGGTTGAGGCGGTCGAGGAGCGAAGAGGAGAGGAGCGAATCGAGCGACTGTATTGCAAGTTGAGATACAAGATATACAAGAGGATAAACTTAGTGCTACAGGTCCGTGTACGTGGGGTTTATATATGCGTAAGTACGATAGGATATCCTAGGCGAAAGAGGCAGACGAAAGAGGCAGACGAAAGAGGCAGACGAAAGAGGCAGTAGGATATCCTATACGAAGTCTTAGATAAGCAGTTAGTGGAGGAAGCGATGACAGTAAGTGATAGATCGATGGATCGATAGATGGTTGGAGGGCGTCATCGCAGAAGAAAAGAAATGATAAGTCCTTGTAAAAGAGAAAAGAAAATACGGTCATAACATGAGGCCACACATGATCAAATGATCTTGGATGTTGCTCCAAGTTTTACACATGATGATATAATCTCTGATGCTACTGCTGGCTCTACACATGAAAAAATGCTCTTGGATGCTGCCTCTATGCATGATGATATGACTCTGGATGCTAAAATTGTTTATTCACAAAATGATGCTGCTATTGTTCAACTTCCTGATGCTGATAATGCTACTGAATCTGGATTCAGCACAATCTTGATTTCTGGTGCTGCTACTATTCATAATGAGGCTGAAAATGTTCCACAAAATTTATCTGATGCTGCTGCTCAGATACATGAGGCTCATAGCTCTGGTACTACTTCTCAGGAGAATAAAACAGTTAATGATGCTCATGCTTTAGATGAGCATTTAGGAAGTGAGACATTTTTGAATATTCCAGATGTTATTCCAGATGAAAAGCCATCACAAAGCTCCAGTCTAGATCTACGAAATGATCCAGAAGGTTCAGACCCACAAGATGATCCAGACTCAGATCCACTGGAAACAGATATATTCTTGGATTATGAACTTCCAGCTTCACTTGAAATATTGAAAGATCAGCTAAAAAATGGATATACTCCTCCAGTTGTACCATCAAAACCTCCCAAGGTGCGAAAGCTGAGTGATGAGGAAAAATGGAGTTTGATGCATTATATTACTTGGAAAAAAAGCAATGGAACAGTAGAGGCCTATAAATCTCATGGTCAACTTCTTCAAGCAGCAAGAGGTCATGAAATTATGTCATTGCATCGAGTTCGAAAGTTGGCTATAGACTTAACTGAGCTTGAAGCAAAATTGGTTGATATGTGTCCAAATAGCTGTATAGCTTATACAGGAGAGTTTGAGAAACGAACTAGCTGTCCATATATCCGAGAGGGAAAAGTTTGTAATCAACCAAGATATAAAAATATGGCAAAACAGGAGCCACATGCAAAAATGCTAGTTTTGCCCATTGTTCCTACTATCAAAGCATTATACAGGAATGTTGAGACTTCACGTCTTATGCGTCATCGTGATAGCATTTTGCAACAGACTATAGCTCTGACAGCTGCAGCATCTAAAGCTCAAACATATTCCGATTTTGCTGATTCTAATGTACATATTGGTCATCATAAAAAAGGCCTCTTTAAAGATAGCCGAGATGTTGCTTTTGCTTTATCCACTGATGGTGCACAATTAACAATGAAAAAGCAATCTGATACTTGGATTTTGCTTCTTATTTTGCTGAACCTTCCACCTGAAATACGTTATAAGTCTAAGCATGTCATAGTGTCATATGCAATTCCTGGTCCTAAAGCTCCTGGAAATATTGAATCATTTCTCTGGACTCTCATGCAGGAAATGACAATGTGCAATGAGGGTATTTGGATATGGGATGCTCTTGATTCTGCTTATTTTTTAAATCATGCAAATATCTGCATGGCATTAGGAGATATGTTAGGCTCAGCTAAACTTAGTGGAATGTCAGGCCATGCTGCTGTTCATGGAGACCGATTTAGTCGAGTCCAAGGTGCCCGATCCAGTTTGACATCTGGGTCTAAATATCAGTATTATCCTGTAAAAGTTCCTCAAAAAGAACAATACAATCCAAACCGTCCAGAATATAATCTTTATGAACTTCCAATGCGTACTGCAGCAGAATATCATGAGACTATCAAGAAAATTGAAGCAGCTTCTACTAAAGCAACACTTGTTGCAATTTCCCGTGAAACAGGTGTATCACGCCTTCCATTGTGTGCTGCAAGTGCTGCATTTACACATCCAAGTTTTTTTCCAATTGATCCATTTCATCTGTTTTATGAAAATATCATGGCATTTCTATGGGATCTTTGGGTAACAATCACCTTAGCCTCTGAGATTGTACACTTTTCCAAAGAAACTGCTGCTTTGATAGGTCAACTTATAGCAGAAGGCATGTCTACACTCCCAGCAGCCTTTTGTGGACCAGTTCGTAATTTGCACCAAAAACGTCATAGCCAATATAAGATATATAAATAGATGGCAGTGATGCATTGGTATCTAATACCAATTATGATTG
This sequence comes from Hericium coralloides, assembly GCA_003675405.1. Taxonomy (NCBI): domain Eukaryota; kingdom Fungi; phylum Basidiomycota; class Agaricomycetes; order Russulales; family Hericiaceae; genus Hericium; species Hericium coralloides. The sequence goes on along the minus strand of QUOP01000255.1, from coordinate 57,347 downwards.
AGCTTAAAGTGAATGCTAGTCTTCTATACAATTTTGCACAACTTGTAGAAATTGTTGAATTTGCCATGCTTCTCAAACCACGGTCTGAAGATGAAATTAATGCACTACATGACAAGGTTGTGCAGTTTTTAAATGGATTCCAGAAACTTTATATAGGAGATGATCCTGAAAAAGTAGTTCGATTTCGACTATGTATATTTCAGCTCATTCATGTTGCAAATCATATCTTCTGGTATGGCAATATTCGGCTTGGATCTCAAGCAACATGTGAAAAAATGATTGGAGAACTGGGTCATCTAATCCGATCTAAAAAAGCACCATTTGCAAACCTAGCAAATATTATCTATGAGAAAGAGCTATCAAAACTTCTTCTTTTATGTTATCCAGATTTGCAGCCAGAATCATCTTATGCACATTCCTCAAGGAGAAAGAAAATGAACAAGAGTGGACTGCCTTATTTTGGCATGACAGAAGCAAAAATTCTCAAAAGAGAAGAAAAAAATATTGATTCTGCATTTCAACAACATATGAGAGCAATAGCAGAACACCTATCTTTTGATGAAGGATCATATTTGTCTGTTAAAAGGTGGATGAAAGTTTGTTTACCAGATAGTAATACTCTGAGAAGTAGCATTTATGAGGAAGGAAGAAGATCTGTCAAGAGATCTGCTAGATACTTTGAGGCCAAAAGACCAGATTCAGATGTTCCAATATTTGGAGATGCAGTATGCTTTTATGAAGTCCAACTTGATGAAAAATCTAAGAGAATCTTCTGTATATATCACCCATTAGATAATCTTCAATGCAAATTCAACCAATGGCAAGGCATTTGGTCAACAAAAATTGAAGTCATATCTGTTTCAAATATCTGCAATCTGGTTGGGATTTGGTCATACACCAATAAAACAGTGCATGTACTTAGAAAACATCCTGGTTTGGAGTCATTATCACTAGAGGAACGTGAAGCGGAGGAGGATGAGGGAGATGAAAAAGAAGTGTAGATATTGGTATTAGTGTAGAAGTTTTGACTTGGCTATCCCAATTTCTTTTTTCAGTCTGAATATATATGTATTCCACTCTCTTTGAGGATTTTCCTAGTTGCATTTGGGAACTGAAAATGTGTGAACAGTGTCAGAGCAATGTGTGTGCATTTCGACTTTTCGACGACTTGTGGTCACGTGATGTTCGAATAGACGCTTGGAGTACCGACGGACTCAGGCTCCGGTTGGACTCTCCAGGTACTTATCTGCATATTCGAGCATCCTCAATCGGCCACAATATTCACCGTCTCTATCCCCTTAACAAACTCTCTACGCCATCCGAGTCCTACTGACAGCACACATATTCACTCTGAATCACTTTCAAAGTTGCGCTTACGACACCCGCATTGGACGCTCGGTTGCATCGCTCGAAAGACTCGTGGTATGTATCGAACAGTCTCCAAAGCCATACCCACCCCACATCCTCTTCCGATGATGTCGTGATAACATTCGTATGCCTTTCGTCTTGTCCAATACATGTTTGATCTCAACTTACACATTCACTCTATCCTCCAGCACCACCGATAGCTCGAATCCCTCCATATCTTATCGCAAATGCTGACCATTGAATATATGACCTTGTCATAGGAATTGTCGGTCGGACAGAACCTGGCAGCAGAAGCCTCGGTTTGAGGATTAGTGGTCAGTTCTCCTTTCCCCCGGCTTATGAGCATGAAGAACTAACGTGCGACAGCAAGGATGCCGCCTGTGCTCGCCCAGTGTCAACGTCTGCATTAGGCACCGTGGCGCTGACTACTGGGGAGGAAACTACGACGGGCGCGGCCCGTATCGTCAGCGCATCAGCACTTCAGCAACGACACGCATATCTCGCTGCCGACAATGCTATGGAGGCCGATGGCGCGCACAGCATTGCACGGCAACTTCGGCTTGTGAGTATTTCTGCGATTCTGACATGCTGTATGGAGTGCTCATGCTACAGTGTTATTTGCAGGGCTCCGAGGACCAGGTAATCTTCCTGGTACCTGATCATCTGTGTACGATGCGAAGCGCGCACCGGAGCATCGATGCATGGCAAATAAACTGCGCGCCCTCGGTACAGTATACGATGCGCGACACCGGTGTGCAGCAGGACTTCAATCCCATCGACGCTCAACCTCCAGCATTTAAGACACTACACGAGCGCGCCGCGGTGCTGTATCCCTTTCTGGGGCTGGGCGCACACTTATCTCACTGCCAGCCACCAGCCGCCAGCCGCTGGTGGGCGTCGGGCAAGGCGCCGTGTAAGATAAACCCTTCATTCTACTTATCCGCCTCTGCACTACTGTAGTACATGCAGTACATTCGTTTTACCTCCGCTCGCCTGTGTATCTGCCTGCAAGGTGTTGTTTGAGGCCTGTTCGTTGAGCGAGGAATTTAGGCACGGTTGGATCTTGTCTTCAGTAAATGACTTTGAGATGACTTTCGATGACTTGGCCGTGACTTGTACAGTACACGAACATGACTATGATGTGGGTATTGACTAGACTAGACTAGACTATACAATGACTTCGAGTGACTATTGTTTGACTTCGAGTGACTTTAGCTTGACTGGCGTACGACTACAACGCGACTAGCGATGTTCAGCCGATGGCTGCAAGCGCACGATTTTCGCTCGGCTCCCTGACTTCTTCGGACTATTGCCTGACTTTCGCCTGACTGCACAACGACTCTGAACGACTGCGCACGTCGACTGCGCGTTGCACAGCGCCAAGACCAACTCTCGCTTCCTTGACTTTCGCGAGTCAAAACAGGTCATCGGCCAGTCTAAATCCCTCAATATATTCACTCCCAGCTCATACTTCGACTTCCCGCAGACTTTCGCCGACTGGGACTCGACTTTGCTTTTTTACAGAGTCTCATGGCTAACGTAGATACTGTAATTACCCCTCAGCAGCATAGAATCACGTTACTGTATTGTATAATCCCAAGGCCGCACGGTCGCGCGGCAGTCCCGCTACCCTACTTTAAGTCATTGTTTTGCTCGGGATCGAACTGCAGCACTTAAGTACAGAGTTACGTGATCAGATAATCAAGAATTTGAGAACATAGGATTGACGCAGGACTTCGGGGAACGAGAACGAGGGAAAACTCTATAGTCAAAGAACATGGGACACAAGGAGGGGATTTGCCGGCCGACGCAGCTGCCGCAGGACGTGGAGTCACTGCGGCCCCGATCTGGGATCTACTGCCAAAAAGCGAGCGACAGAAAGAGGTGTAAGACCCACTACGTAGGTAGCGGGAATTACGCAAAACGCTGTGTTTTCTGCATAAGTCCAGGTATTGATGCCTAAGGTCTCCGCCGTCGACCCCGCCTCTCATCCTCGACAACCCAGAATCGAAATGATGCTTTCCGTTCTCAAGTCTCTCGCTTTTGTTTGACTGCAGGCCGCGTGGCAATATTATCACTTTGATTCGTTCCCTGCTCTCTCACGACCATGCCTTGGTTTATCGCCGAGCGGTTAATGTTACGATCGAGCGCGGAGCTAACTAGCCGAGGAGCGCAGTTCCTTCAACTTCCTATGCACGACATAGCCTCATGTTCGCACGCCCTGCTGCGCCCATAACTCGAGGTCCACAACCTAAAGGTGTACTTCAAGATACCCATGAGCCTTGACCAGAACCTGTTTACTCTCAGCATTGCCCAGCACAAAGATGATCCTGCGGTGATCGATCTCACTGACCCTGCGGGGGTGGTGCATTACCGGAAACAGCGCGAGCCAGGTCCTGTATACAAGATCAACGTGTTCGGTATGTGCCGTGTCATTTTAGTTTGGAGGAGTACTGAAGGCCTTGTAGAGCCGCTTTCACAGTCCTTGCTGGCTTCTGCGACTGCTCCGAGCGCGACGAGCAAGCACAAGACGGTCGAGCTCTACAATCCTGAACAAGTCGTCGAGCTCAAGTCCATCGGGACGCTCTCGTTCAAGTGGGGATTTAAATGGGAAGAGTAGGTCGCAATTCCATTCCCACATATCGTTGCGATGACTGAGGAGGCGTCTGTGCAGCCATGATTTCGAGTGGAAGCGCGAGGAGTGTTATATGATCCGCAAGCCCGATCCTGCCGTGCTTGTGGCCGTAACCAAGGAGCCTCCAGGAAAGCTCAAGAGTACGGCCATCCAGATCCTCGATTACAATCTCAACCGGTACAATTTTTTTCCCTCGCCCAGCTTCTTACATTATTGACACCTGCCATTTGGGCCAGATTTGACATCGAAGATCGCAAAGGCTTCGAGATCGTCCTCCTCACCGCACTGCTGACGTTCCACGACATGAATGATACCTGGCACACACCGCCCGATGCTACACCAGAGCTCACACCTCCACGGACGAAGCGGGCTACGTCGGCCGACGCCCCCGTCATTCCGCCACGCCCCGCGCCAAGGACGGGTGTAGACCGCATCGAAGAAATGCAAAATTTCAGAGGTGAGGTCAACGAGATCGCGGTCGAGGAAGAAGGGTCGGTCAACGATTACGCGGCGTATGCGGCGAATCTGCTCGAAGTGAGTCGAAGATAAGTATGACACCTCCGCTTGCTTGCCGACCGCATCGCTGCAGGACGAGGCCATGCTGTTCATCAGCATCCGTTCTTCCGACGCGTCGTACGTGCCTAAAGTCCTGAAAATCGTCGAACAGACGAAGCGTCTCCGACACAAGCGGGGTGCGGCTCCTCTTCTTCTAAGCGCCGTTCAGGCTGACGTCTCTTGCAGGACACGCATCCGGGGACGAACTGCACCAATACGTCCTGCTCGATAAATCGTCCCCCGGATCTCGGCGCATCGTCCTCGATGACACGCCGCGATCTGGAGGAGACTATACCCCACCCAAAAGTGTGCTCATCCACTTGAGCAAGATACCCATGCCGGAGCTGCAGCCACAGGCCGCGCGGGAGCGAAGCACTACTCCCGAGCGGTCTAGTACCCCAGGCCAGGGCCGCCAGGAAAAGAGGAAGGACAAGGGCAAGAATAAAGGTGAGCGACGACGACCCGTATTTGCTACCCGCTCGCTGCGCGAGGGCAGAAAATTGACGTCTTTTGATTCTAAAGCGACGGCGGAGCCCCCACGACATCAACCACCTGCGCCCTCGCCGGCACAGTTGAACAATCCATCGTTGTACATTGCCCCGCCGACATCGCGTCCAGCGACCATCAGTATGTCCAGCCTCTTCGGGCGATCGAAGCGATAGCCGCTGTCGATGTGCTCTATCTGTTCCATACACGGCCACCCCATTTAATTCCCATACCTTGTGCCACGGCCACGGCCATATCATATTTACAAACATCACATCCGGACTTTCATACTGCACATGAATATTTAACAAGCTAGCCACGATTCTAACCGTCTGTAATTCCGTATCGTGGTTAGAAGCTTAAGGTAAGACATTGTCTATAGGACATACTACACTGGAACCGTTCCGAGTCGAACTCACTATCCGACGGCGCCAGAGAATTACATTGTGCGGTCATGAGGCCTTGAGGCCTTGAAGCTTGAAGCCTTCAGGCACGAAGTCGACCGAAACCTTCATCGAATACCGATTTTCGCGGCGACAAGACTACCCACCCGAGACAAAAAGCCTCGCTCAAGTGTTCACCAACTCGTTGCTACATTGATTCGACAGGCCTTTCCTACCCACGTACCCCCGAGAACGGGAGCAACCGTAGATTGCTTCCAGCCTCCTCCAGCTTGCAGAGACAATCTGGGCCCGAAAAGGTACGGGGATATCCAAAACATTTCTGCACATGTAGCTCACGTCGCCGTAGGGTAACAATCTGCAACGCGGGGTGAAATTCAAATACGTAGAACTCAATTGTAAGTGGTGCATTGCTGACTACTCCCCCACAGTGCCAGATCCGTCGCGCTGCTGTCATCTCCGCGCACTAACGGCCGGGAGCAGATGCGCAGGGCTCGTATTGCTGGGAGTTAAGGCCGCTGAGTTTAAGTTCGAGCTATCCTTCCGGGAATCTGGGTCCGTCGCGGCGGTTGATGCGCAATCTGCGTTGAAACTTGAATGCCGATTGAGTCGAGATAACGGCGCAAGTTTGGAGCCTCGCTCTGCGGAAGACATGCAGCAGATCTAAACACACCTCTACTAGTTTGCGCTGTTCCACCATCTTAGATCACCTTTGCAGTCCCCCTAAAAATAAGCGCCTGTAACCTCTCGAGCTTTATGCTTCTTCAGCCAGCCTTCGCTTCGTGGTTGAACACAAACCTGAGTGTTGCAGGCAGCATAAGTTTGGCATAAGTAAGAGAAATTTCAGGAACACGTTACCAATCCGACTACATGTCATGAACAATGAACCATACATAAGTCATGGGCGAGAGACGAACCTAAATCATCGTGCATTGCGGCCGATTGGTTTCGCAAACTCGACACAGATACCATAGAACAAGGACAGCTACCGATCGCAGCTTCGAAAGTAGATGCATAGATTGGAAACATGTTCTGTATAAAGCGATCTAATACGTCCACACCATTGAACAGATGGATCTGAAACCGGTATACAACACAGGCCCAGAAAAACGAAGATGTACCTCCTTTACGGGCCGCCCCCTCACGAGGAAAACGATGGGGCGATCTTGGGAAGCAGGACGTCGCTCTCCCTGGGCGACAGTTCAAAGCCCCCCACCAGCCGCCCCGCGAACGCAACGGCGCGCAGGACACTCCAAATATCAACCACCCAGGTGAACTTTCGATAAAGGACAACCCACGCCCGCGCGGCGGGCTAAATACCCCCGGCGTGTGGCGCACGGACCCGAGATCACGTGTCCGCGTCTATAAATCTGTGGTTGGCGCCGACTGCTGTTCTCTACAGTCTACCGCCATCTTGTGCTCGTTTGTGCATTCAGAGTCGTCGACGAGGATGGATGCGCGTGCGCGAGCGGTGGGAGAGGGAAGTCATGAGCTGGGCATGCCGTTCGCTGTATTTTCTAGTGGTCGAGTGGCTAATCAGCTTTTGATACATGTTTTATCTTCACCCTGCCCGCTTGTTTGCGAGGCTGCAATACACGTTTTACGGCCCTACAAACTGTCTGCCTGCCCTTCAAGTTAAAGGCTGTAAGCGTCCTCGTGAATAGCAGATCTAATGCTACGTTGCCTTCTCAAGTTCCTATCTGCTGCGACGTGTACGTTGGATCATTGAATTTCATTGCTCATCTGATCATTATTGTTGGCAAAATCACCTACTGGTTGAGAAAAAATCGACAGGGTTCTATGCTGCTATGTCCAACAAGTACCTCCGCCTAAGCGGCACCAGAGACATCGCATCGTTCCTGACATCATGCCCCGGAGCAGACGATGTTCGACAGGAAGAGATCATCGCCGCCAACCACGCATTGACCTACCTGCTGTTTGACATACACCATCAAGATCAAACGCGAACTGCAGGCTCGCAGATACCCATCTAGATAGCAATCGACCCGCTATCGGACTTGTCGCCCACACCTTTCCATGCTGCTACTGGCGTTCTCCGTCTGCCTGTGATCATGGCTATGCACAACGTGCCTCAGTTCCGTCCTTTTGTTCTTCAAGTGTCACTGGCAGCTGTGCGCACGCACCATACGGTACTCACTGTCGCCGCTCCAGTGCTCTGCAGGACGTGTTCCACGCATGATCGTCTTTGTCACGACATGGGCGTCCCTGCAGCGTCACGCATGAACGTGGAACAGGTGCCGTCCGGAAATTGGGCGGTAGTCTCGAGGTCGTTCATCATGAAACCATGCCCGAGACATCTAACCGATCTAACCACATGCTGTGACGATTCCTCCGCGAGTGTTCGGTCTTGCAACCCCGCGCTTTTTATGTAGGTGTTCTGCTTCGTCTGCCGGTCAAGATGGATATACTAGACGCTCAGTTTCAGGAACCTGCGGCACACAGTACCTCAAGCTTCGCGCTTCACTCTTGGCTCAACGCGATAGCTTACGACAGTAAGGCACTGGCGAGCCAAGTCGCGATCTCCTGGCCGGTGCACAAATGCTATAAACATAGGCTGGTGCTATCAGGTACGTCCTGCCGTGCCTATCGCTCTTTTCATCCATCATGCATCACATCACGTCGGAGGAGACGATGCGCAGGACCCATACGCAACCTTGCGCTCTACAGAACATGATCGTGCTAACCTTAGAAGATCGTTACTCATGACACCATCTCACCACGAAAATCTCGCCCATCGCGCGCGTCCCGCACTGATATCTCCGTGCGATCTTCCAGCGAATCTAGCTCAAGAAAGCAGACGCTATATATCACCATACATCGACCGTCCGTCTCACGCCCAAAATATGCCGACTGACGAGCGTCACACATGGCCTGACACCATGAAATATCTGATCGGGTACATCGGATGCATTCTACCCTATGCCACTTCGGAGCATCGAATGGCCTCATCGCGCACGCATCAAGCTAACATATTCTGCATCGGAGCACGGATCACGCTGTTGACGGCGCCAGGCCACCACAGGCGCTGCAGGGACGTCACCGGGGCTCCCGCGCGCACGACGGATTCAGATGGTTTACGCACCCATATGTTCCTGCCCCTCTTGGCGGACATCTCGGACATACTTGGATGCCCTGGCGCCGACGACTGACATGTTGCGGCTCGGGCAGTCCGCCGGGGCTTGGGTTCTGCATACAGTATGTTGGAGCTTGGCATACTGGGATGGGCATTAACGCCTCGGAGAACGATACTGGACCATAGGACAAGGGTTCTCTGCATTCACTGTGGATACATCTAAGTTATGGTCCGAACATGAACAATTTCTGGGAGCTCGGTGCTTCTGAACATGTGCAAAGCGCGTGTTTACGTGCCAGATATGCTTCGCGGTATGGGCAATACCCAATCTATTCTGAACATCGAAGGCAAGTAGAGTTCAGGCAATCATGGGCTCCACCCTTCGCCTCTATCGGGCTGTCCTGACCGGGCACCCGCTTCCCTGCCAATGAATCCAGGAAAGGCTGTATGTTTCCGCCTGCGTTCCGCAGGAGACTGGCTTTCCGAACATGCCACCGCCCATATGTCCATCTCTGTGTTGACAGGCCACCCCACGAACACGCCCAGTCTTGCAGGCGACGCTGGACGCAGTCGCGCGGAGCGATCCCGGGAGTCAGTGTATCCGTGACCGCGAACTGTATACTGAACCACAGGCATGTGCCCGCCGAAGATTCGCCGCCTGTGAATTGGTCGACGGACGCAGCCCGCGATTGGGCGGGTGGAGCTAGAACCGCGATATCGGCTGAGGAATGATCCGCCGCGGTGCGGTGCCTTGACGGCGGCGGATTCATTGTCGCATGCATGGTTCCGAAGTCCGGCTGCTTCGCGTCGCTGCGAGCGCGCGCGACGGCGGGGGCTGTAGCAGGAATCACATGCAGCGTCGTGGAGTCGAACCGAGCGTGATGCGGTCTGGAGAGAACCGAGACAGCCCTGAAATAATTCTGGAGGGCGACCTAGGGCGACTGGAACTTGCACGATCGGATACGAATGGAGAAACCGGGCGCTTGGGGTCGCGCCTCCTCGGAATCAGCACAAGACACAGAACATACCATGCATCTGTAAATGTCGGAGCGAGAACCATCGCGAGGCAGGGCTCCTCCGATCAGGGGCCGGAGGCATTCCGCTTACGACTTGAAGCGCCAGCTATGGAAAGGCATTGGGTGCATTGTGTCACTGATGGCGCCTGCACGCGTCATCATGATCAACGGACATGGCCAGGACTAGGACCGAAAAGGGCGTCCCCAGATAGAGCCGCGGAAACTGATAGAGGGGGGACGCTGGGAGAACGGACATTACGGCGCGAGAAGCGTCGTTGCGGTGGGCGTGTCAGCTGGCCATCAGGCGCGCGAGGCAGCTGGGCGAAACAGGCCCAGCAAGGCAATGGCATACAGCACGCCATGGACGCGTTGCACCCGATATCGAGCGGCATCCGATATCGATAACCCCAGGGCCTTGCGGCGTGGAGACTGTTGCGTGCGATGTATGTGGAACGTGGTTTCCATGCCGCAGCCGGCGGGGTTCTAGTGATCAGTCTGAGATGGCAGCTAGCCACAAGCGTCTCGTCGATGCGGCTTGACACACACATGAGACGGAATAGTCTGGCAAAGTGCACGACATGGAAGGCCACATACCGCGCCGGCGCTGTACGTGGCAGACGATCATCGTCAGAGACTAATGCCAATCTGCAGTGTTCTGTAGCACCGCATTGGATCTTGGAAGGTGCGGTTCGTTTTTCCGCTGCACTGCATTAGAGAGGACAGGTGGCAGGAGAGAATGGAGTCGCGACGATGTCGGCAAGTAGGCAAGAACTCGCGAAGTGTAATGAATGTTTCATCGAGTCGTCGAGAAGAACATAAATCTAGGAAATGCTTAAATTATGTCAGTAGGACGAGAGCAGCAAATGACCGCACACGAGGCGAAGACGGGCACTAGACGGACCGAACAGACCATACTGGCAGGCTGACAGAAGACGGGTCATGATCCGGACGAACAGGAAGCTCAGATGAGTAAGGGCGGGTCCGAGCAGAAGACGGAGATATGCGCAGATACGTACAGGAACAGGAAGGCTCTGGGGGGGAGACAGATTATCGCAGCTGCTCATCTTGAAATTGAATGGGACGGACATGTTGAAGCTGAGAGGAGTAACGTACAAATGAGTAAGTACGGCAAGTGCCGTGAGGATGTTATCTGGTTTAGTTCCCGAGTTTGGACCGAGGAGATGTCGCAAACAGGTATGTCTGACAAGTTTGCAAGCCACATGGAAGAATCTGGGTGACTCGGGGGAATGGAGTGGGTGGGACAGAGCAGGACAGGGTTGGCTGCGCAACGACCACAGCTGGTGCCGAGCAAGCGGCGCAGCATTTGGCGCGCTGACTTGATGATTTTATCAATCTCCGGTTCGTTTCAAACAAAACTCGTCCGTATTTCTTCATTTACGCCCCTCACCGCCTTCGCGGTTGCCGTTTTTCGGCCCTTCCTTCTACTTAACCACATCCAATGCGCTTCCCCCGCAAGCATTCCTGCCCCCTCTTTATTATGCTAATCGCCGTCTAAATCCCTTCAATGGATCCCAACAAACCTCCTCCCATCACCACCATCCCCCAGAAGCGCAAGGATCGCTCGCCTACCCCCCAACAACATCACCGAAGTCCCCATTTCTCCCCAGGCGCATCGCAAGTCTCTCCGACATCGTTGCCATCGATCCGCCAGCTTCACCCCTTCCTTCCCCCGCCTGGCACCCTCCACTCTCCGCACGCGCCGGAGACCAGCTTCCAATATCCGCCGCATGCCGCGTTCTCCGCGCCCTCCGGGAGCAATGTCCGCTTCGCGCACGTTGAACCTACCCTCGGGCCTTCAGACTTTTCTACAGCTGCGATGGGCGATTCAGAGCCTGAGGCAGATGTTGAACCCGCGAACCGTCCGAAGCAGAAGCGACGACGCCAGGCTTTGAGCTGCACTGGTCAGCATGATTCTTCGTCCGTCCTGCATCCTCACCTGACGCCGGCATCGAACACGTTGTTTAAACTCGCTCGCGTAATGCCATCCGCTGTCGTCACACAATTGTGCATTGCGGCGTTGATCTTGTGACGTCCATCACGCAAATCTCCAGAGTGCAAACGACGTAAGATCAAATGCGATAGGTTGGCCGCTACTCTAAAAATCTGCGCGTGTGTGCTTACCTTCCGCCTTTGTAGGGCCCACCCGTGTGGACCGTGTAGTCGCCGGGGAGATCAGGAGAAGTGCCAGTGGCATGTAATAGAGCCCATGTGAGCCTGTAATTCACTAGCGCCGCACTATTGTAATTATCTCTCATTTTTTATGAATCGCAGCGACAAGTATGTCAGCCGAGCTGAGTTTGACGAGCTCAAGGCCAGGTTTGATAGGCTGGAGGGGATCGTCGCCCGCCTGCCGCAGTCCTACGCCGGCCCTTCGACTTCAGCGGAGGGCCTTCCCAGCATGGGGGCCCCTTCAGGAATGCCAGGTGCCTCGAGCTCCTCTTCGGCTTATCATGCGGAAGCCGCCGCTCCGTCAACATTTCACCAACCGATGAAACGCCATCCATACCGCGAGGGTTACGTGCCCGTGCATGGTGCGCCCGAACAACCGCGACCAGGCCTGTCGTCCATGCCAGCGCCTGCCCAGCCCCTCCCATCATCCAGCCGCCACGAGTCTTACCCAAGTGGCACTCCGACCGAGTCCGGACCCCCCTCGTCCTCCAGGTCATCGGCGGTCCGGTCTCCGCCGCGGGGCGGTGCAAAGCCTTCGCCGCTTTCGCTCTCCTCAATCACAACGCCGTACAACGTGACGCCCCAGTCAAAAAACTCCGGCGCGCAGACGTTCATCCCGCTGGGCGAGCGTCTGCGCCCTCGAGCCAGTCCCGAAGGCCCAGCGGCACCATCCCCCCGTCCTCTCGCTTCGCGCACGCAGAGGCACGACACTCGCCCGACCCGGTGGCGGAGAGCCAGAGCGATCAGCCCTCTGAGGGCGCGTCGACGCAGCGCGCTCGCGGCGCTGTGCCCCATCCACGGCGGTACAGCTCCGGGCGACCGTTCACTCCGCCGCCCGAACACGGCCGCGAATCGTGAAGAGTTTGCGGTGTAGGATCCAGTCATCCCGGCGGGGCTCTCAGGGGGTGGAAACCACAGGCCAAGGCGCCGCTTGACGCGCGTTTCGTCCAATCCATCATCACCTCGGCGCATCCCATTTGCCGACTCGCAGCGCTTTAATCCCGCATCCCCTCCATATTCTGCTTTCCCATCTCCTTCATGACATGCCGGGGTCCCTCTTCTTTCCTCCCACCTGCTGTCCGATACCCCCTTCATGCCCCGCTATGCTCGCTTTCAACATTGCTGTGTGAGTAGCCCTGTATTCCATTGTACAAGCCCGTCATAACCTCTGGCTGACAGCGTACCATGCATTTCTGTTCAATAGCAGATCACGACCCACCGACGTGCTTATGAATATGTAGCATTTTCCTGTTTCTCTTGCCGCCCTCTGGTATTTTTTCTCTAGATTATGCGGTTATTTCATTATACCATCGTCAATTCACCTAGCTTATCGTAGCGCTTCCATTGTTTCTCTTAATTCTCTCCGGGCTGTATGGAATCGTGTCACCGGCACGCACGCATTGAACGTATCGCGGTTTCTGTGATTTCAATTTACATACTTAGCATCAATTACTTCGTACATACAGCATGGAATATACAGGCATACGCCGAGCATTTTTGGTACGGGCTACGTCAGGATGGCTGGTATTGGCAGTGATCTCCCAAGATCCCGTCTTGCTGCACGCCTCGCTGCAAACATGGCGGTCATTTCGCAGCGCGGGGTGGCCCACTCGCGCAAGTGGCGCTCATAAGCGATTATCTAGCCCCGCAGGATTAATGAGCCACGATTCATGTAACGGCCAGGACAATAGCACGTACGTCCGATGTCCGAGGGCAGGCAATGGCCGGCCAATATGTCGAAGAGACGGCGTCCGTCTCTAGGATGGGATGAACCTGCAGCGGATGCGAGCGGTTGAATAAGTTTCCCTCCGCGCCCCCCACGGCGTTTTGATCGGTCGACGCCTACCCCACACCCAGCGGAGGCTCATCGATGTCCAATGCGTCGTTTTCAGCAGCACGGCCCCTGACTGGCGTAGGCCGGAGGCTTTGCAGAAGCTACGGTGTGAGCGAACCAACACCACAAATAGCCCAGTCCGAAAACCGCTGGGCGACCGCCGCGGCACGTAGCATCGGTGGGGGTCGTGCAACGGCTGTGCGCGGCAGGATCTACGACATGCCGACGGTGCGCAACGCACGAGATCGCCAGAGAAGGAAGGGTGCGCAGCCAGGCTACACGCACGTGCAGGGTGGAATCGCGCAGCCCAGCGGGTGGGAATCGCATGCTTGGCTTACGCAGGCCGGGTGCACCCCCGCGCACGCTGCCTGGCCAGTGTCCACGGACGGCCGGGGGCGTGCGGCTGCCAGCGCGGGGCGGGAAGCACTTATCGTCATGATCCGAGCGATATCTGCCTCCGTTGCGATGTCCGTGGATAAGCAGCCACAGGGTGAGCTAGAGAGCTAGGGCCCATCATACGTCGTCCAGCGAAGCAGAGAGCCATGTGTGAGGGCCGGGTTTAGAAGGATGTGACCTCTAAAGGAAGCACACGAGGAGATGGGGGGTAAACTTACGACCTCGCCGGAAGCGCATGGTATCCAGCAAGTAAGGTTACAGAAAACGGACCGCTATGAACGAGCCCAGCTATGACGCGGTGGTGCTACCATCTTCAGCGAGCTATCGCTAAGTGACATGGATCAGGAAAATAAGACACCTATTATGAGCGCTTGGCCGTAGAGAAACCTGCATGAAATGACATAGCAATGCACCAAAGCGATTATGCGCGATCTAAGCATGAGCACTTACATGTTTCCAGCGGACGCGACCTGGTGTGGTGACTACGGGGATCTGCCGATCGGACGGTAATTATTCCTGGTAACATCCGTAGATCTGTTAATTTCGAGTTTGCGAAGATGCAGGCGAGATGGGAATCTGGGACAAAATCCCTGACACGTCCTTACCCTCCAAAGGCGTAGTATGAGTAGTTAGCGTGTGTAAATGGCGGCTGTCGCACGAGTAGCCTGGCCGGTGACCTGAGTAAGACAAAGGCCACATTTGGGCGCTGTCAGGTCCATCACACGGCTCATTCTCCTCCGGCAACCCGAAACGGACGTCGATGCTAGGTTGTGCCAGAGCCTGGAGACACGGGAGGCTCCGCTAAATCCACCACAAAATTAAGAACGTACCACTGATAGCCTGTATATGTGATGCTTATTCAATGCCCAAGTCGCCAGGACCATTGCATAGGAGAAAGCTAGAGCATGAACGATGTTGACGAAGTTAGTAACTGAAAGGAAGCGCAGAACCGCATGATTGCAGGAAACTTCGGCAAGATGAGCACGAGGAAGAGCAGGAAATGACGGACATGTATAGCACGCTCTGGCTGGTGTGGGGTGATGCGGACGATCTGCGGAGAACAGAGGACACGGTGACCATGCGTGTTTCGTGCGGTGAGCACGCTGAGCACGCGCCGTAATAACCAAGCAGCTCTCCCAGAGTCCCACGTTGCCTTTCTCAACATCCCAGTCGCGCTTCACTTCACTCCACCACCCAACACCCAGCCCTTTTCATAGAATCCCCCGTCGTCTTCCTTGCGGTAAGCAACATCGTGAGACGTGTATATAAACCGCCCTTCTCATTCGGCGGTCCGCAGAAGCTCTCGCGTTCACACCACCATGGCCGATAATAAGGTTGACGCGCCCACGTCCTCGAACGACACCGGCCTCGCCTCCAAGGAGGGCATCGTCGGCTCCGGCGCCAAGGCGATCATCAAGAACGTCGACATGTCGGAGGAGATGCAGCAGGAGAGCGTCGACATCGCCTCGGCCGCGCTGGAGAAGTACAACATCGAGAAGGACATCGCCGCGCAGATCAAGAAGGAGTTCGACAGGCGGTACGGCCCAACGTGGCACGTCGTCGTCGGCAAGAACTTTGGGAGCTACGTGACCCACGGTACGTCGTGCGCGACCGTCACTACGATACCACCCCGCGCGGACGCGCCCCACTTCATCGTATGAGTCATCAGCTGAACTCCCCGCTCACGACGCCCCATTTCTCCCCAGAAACCAAGCACTTCATCTACTTCTACGTCGGATCGCTCGCGATTCTCATCTGGAAGTCGTGATTGCGTGGCGCGTGGGAGGAGGATGTACGAGCAGCAGGCATGCCTTCCCGCTCCTCGGCTATACTACAGTAAAATATCTAAAACCTCCACAGACCGCCGTGTCTCGCAGATGAACTCTCTAGCCATCTCGCACCAGTCTCATAATGTCGTTTTATTTGTCTTTTTCTTGCATTGGCATATACGATTTTCATTTCAGTTGTCTTCCAATCCAAGCGGATTCAGACCGAGCTCTAAGTTCATACGCCGTACGGCCGACGCGTGCTCTCCAATCTCATCTCCACCGCTACTTAGCGTGTCCTCGCCTCGAACGCAAGGTCTGATAAAGACGAATTTAACATCACCACGCGCCACATGCCAGACAAACATGTTTTTGTAGACAAAACTATGCGTACATTACATGTTGACAGATACAGACGCCTACGGATACACAAGATACACGAAAAATTCTAGCATAGCATGTCCTTGAAAAATAAAGTGTAACCCCCGCACCTCAGAGCGCCAAGGCGCGCTCTAGCTGCCCCTCGATATAACCTCAATCACCGCCTTGCCCACACACGTCCCGTCCGCGCCAAACACGCCGATATGGATGTCGCCCACGTCCTCCGACAGCGGCACGCCCCAGAACTTGACCGTGTCCTTGTGCTTGCCGGCCCCACGCACGAGGTCGAGGTCCGCGTACAGGAACGGCGGCAGCGGCCGCCCCGACAGCGTGCGCGCCTCGAGCGCGCGCAGCGGCGCCGCGCCGCCGTGCGCCTTGATGTGCAGGCGGAAGCGGAAGCGCTCGCCGGCGCGCACTAGGATGCGCAGCATGTCCTCGCCCTTGCGCACGACCGAGCCGCTCCCGAGGCTCGAGCGCGCCTGGTGCGACGACTCGAGGGACGAGAACGAGCCCGACGGCGAGCGCGCGCTGAGCATGGACGGCCCGGCCTCCTGGTCTTCGCCGAGGGCCCGAACGTAGTGCATGCCGACGCTCAGCTCGTCCGGCGCCTGCACACCATTCCTCACGACCCTGGCGCTCTGGCTCACGACCCTGGTCTTCGATTTCGTAGAGCACGTCCCGTCGTTCGCGTAGCTGCCTCCGGGGTCGCCGGATGCGGCGGACTCGGGGACGCTGGGTACAGGCACGCGGCTCGAGCTCGTGAAGGGGACCAGGCGGGGTCGGACGGGTGCGCCCGATTCGTCGTAGTGCGACTGGTAGGATTGGGCGTCGGTGCTCTTCATGCTACGCACGCTCATGGCCCTCGAAGCTTGCTGTACCACGGCTTCCGTCGCGTGAGTGCGGGTTGAGGAGCCCGACGCGAGCGAGTCAGCGACAGATATGAGCGACTCTAGAGATGGCTGGGATCCTCGGTGACCAGACATCTTCCCGCCCTTGACACGAGCGGCAGGAGGATTCCTAGGTCCCCTCGGCATATTTCTGTCACCTGCAGGGCCTTGATCAGCGTCGCAATTCCAATAAACGTCGCGACAAAATACGTACCTGTCAGAGGCGTGAGTGATTGAGGCGAACCGCGAGCGAGATTATCCATGCGCATTTGAGCGTCCTCAGCAGAAAGCATCAAGATGGGCCTGCCGATGACGCTTTTCTTCGGCCCGCGATACTTGTTGCTAACCTGACGGACAGTCGCACGAAGCCTGCCCATGAACTCGCCCTTGCTCACTTGACTAGGGCTCCCGACAAGAGGCGGAGACTGAGGATCGGAGGCCAAGCGCGTCACGACCCGGTGCAGACCAAGACCGAGATCCTGGTACCCTCCCTTGGACGGCGGACTCGAGACGTGCCGGAAGTCGGAGCTGACGCTGTTGTCTGGCGATGCCTCGTCTCTACGGCGCATGTCTGCATACCCGTATCCCTTCTCGACGTCAGGCGCTTGGCTGCCGTTGATTCCATACCACTGCCGGTCCTTATCAGACCATGCGCGAGATGCCTCGTCGCCCTCGAGAGCTGAGTCCTTGACCCGAGCGCAGCGCTTGAACAGAGCAAGAAGCAAACCGAGGACTATTGCACCACCTAGGATGCCAAAAGTAATGGCCAGGCCAAGGATCAGCTTCCTGCGCCCCGCGGCCGACAGCTGCCCGGAGTGAGGCGGCGTCGTGGGCTCTGAATGCTTGAAATCTGCGGGCGTAAGCGAGATGGGTAGGTCTGCATGCGAGGTGGAATGGGTGATGCGAGAGTAAGCGGCAAAAGTGACCGTGATATGCGTATAGTCAGACGACACATCGCCAGGTATCGTGCCAGTCAACAGGGCCGAAGTACCGTTAAAGTTCAGATAGCCAGCAGCCTCCTTCGGCTCGTATGATGCCGTCAGGTTCACATCATCAGGACGGGAGCCAAAGCTGGTTCGGTTCGAGAGGTACGGCGCAAGATCGAAGTTCACATCTTGCCCGGGCGCGACCAAGATAGGACTGAAATCGGCCTGCGAGAAGTACGACGGCACGATAGCGACAGAGACCGAGGTCTGCGCGGTCTGGTTGAAGGACGTCGTGAGCGTGACAGGGAGCGACGGGCCCTGCACCCCGTCCAGGTCCTTCGGGGGCTGCCCCGTGAGCCGCCTGCTGCCCTCGTCATACTGCATCCAGTCCGAGTAACGAGACGTGTCAACAGAGACAGAAGTGATATCGCCAAGATCTATTGGCCGATTGTCGACAAGCACCCCAGAGAAGTCCGCCGGCGAGTTGAGGGAGACGTTGAAAGGGGAAGACGACGTGATGTTGATCGTCGGAAGATGCCCGTCCACCACAGAAAGCTCGTGTTCAGCGATGACCACATCGAAGGGCATGCTCGAAGCGAGATAGCCTTCCTGGTCCGAGGCGAGCAGCATGAGTGAAAACTTGCGCGGCGTCGCCAAGAGATGCAGAGGAGGCGCGACGCCGTCCAGAGTGACCTCGTCTGGGCTGAAGACCATCCAGGGCGGGAGCGGGGAGCCATCTACTTGCCGCACGGCGTAGAACACGTCGTTCGGACCGACGTACGTGTCGCCTTGGAAGCCTATGCTGAACGACCACTTCGACGGTATTCTCAGTATGGGGTTGTCTGACGCCAAGGCGGAGTTTGGCGAAAGGAGAAACACGGACGAGAGCGACGGGTTTGCGTCCGTGAACTGCGCCGCGACGGAGGTCTGCAGCGCCGGCGGTGCGTACGGCGTAACGCACAAGTCCAGCCAAGCCGACGCGGTATCGGAGGTTGATGTATCCTGCCCGGTAATTTGAATCCGAGGAGAACCCTCGTCTTGCGGAGACGGGGTGCCTTGGAATGTTCTCGTGGCGGGGTCGAATGAGAGCCACTGGGGTAACGAAGAAACGCTGTAGTTTATAGGTGCTTTTTTCGTCGAAGCGAACGTGTTGGGAGAGAGTGACCAGGAGTAGGGTGAGTTTATCCGAGCGATGAGTGGGTATTGTTCATCCGGAGGCAGGACCACGACGACGGAGGAAGCAAAGACGGCTTCGATCCAGAGGAGTAAAAGAATGATGAACATAGCAATGGCTGCTTGCAGGGGCGACGTCGACGAGCGCAAAAGCGATGTCGACCAGCGACCTCACTGCTGAACGACGGCGCAGATAAGGAGCGACGGGAGTAAACACGGCGGCGGCGTCGAGTCTTGACGATGGCGAGACGAGTCCAAGTTGCGCCCAAATCGGCCACAACGCGTTCCTCAACGTCCCTGCAGCACGTGCTCACACGAAATCATCACATGACTCCACAGAAAGGCCCTTTCATCGTGGACGCGATTATCTACCTACGAACCAAGACTCGAGAGTAACGTACTAAGCGAGGGACATAAGCCGGGAAATGTAGAGAACGGAACGGGATATCGTAAGAATTGCTTCCGGGATTGAATGGACGTGATAGAACAACAGACAACAGCACGGTAAAGGCGAGGACATACAAACTGAGGAAAATACAATAGCAGTAATCTAAACATCAACGGGCTCACGCCCCAGGGACGAACGGCGCAAGACCCGCAGCCTGTACCTTCGCCGGGTTCTCAGCGTTCAGCGCACCCACAAGCTGGATCAACTCTGCCCGGAGCTCGTCGCCGACCTGATCAGGTCCGCTCGGGTCAAGCACATGCGCGAAGACGGGGAGGAGCGTGTCGATGTACGGCAGCAGGCCTGAGGGATTCGTCCTGAACAGGTGGAAGATGGCGCGGAAGATCGGGCGGTTCTCGAGGAAGTCGTTCTTCAGCGGCAGCGCGCCGAACAGGACGGGGAGAACCTGCTCGAGCGGCACAGCCGCGGTGTTGCGGACGATGAAGCGCGCGACCGCGCCAGCGGCGTTGTCGCGCCCGTTCAGCTGCGCAGGAGTCGCGTCGGGCCCGAGGTCGAACATCGGGCGCAGGGCACCGAGGAGCGGGATGTATTGCGGGCTGAGGTCTTGCTCCGAGTTCTCGACGAGCAAGCCTGCGGCAAAGGCGGCGTTGCTTTTTACTTCGGCATCCTCGTCGCTCAAAGCACGGTAGAACAAGTCGAGGAGCGGCTCAGTGGAAGGAGTAATGGCACCCTTGAGACCAGAGATAATCTCGGCGAGGCAGCCGATGGCCGAAGACCGGTCGCTAAGCGAGCGGCCCTTTTTCTAAGACGATGTCAATCGTGGACTAAATCCATGCAAAATACTACTTACGTAGAATTTAGTGATGAGAGGGAAGAAACCGTTGAAAGTGGGGACGAAATCGGGGCCAAGAGCGTTGGCCATCGCTGCGACGAGGTCGCCGGCAGCGGAGATCAAGACCGAGTCGTATTCAGCCTGATCCTCAGGAGCCTCCTCGGTCTCGTCCTGGTCGGGGTCCTGCTGGCACAGAGCCTTCTGCTCAAGGATTTGCTTCGCGATGGCGCACAGGTGATCGAAGTCTAGGAACGATGCCGCCTCAGTCGGCAAATCTAGCAGAATGCAGACGGATAAACTTACGGCCTTCCATGAACGCAGGGCCAACTTTGTTGATCGTCTCGGCCAGGCCGACACAGAACGCCGACACGACACTCCTGCACGGGATATTAGAAATGCGCGGAGGCAATGATTGTTAGAAAAAACAAACTTGTTGTCCTCAGACTCGAACATCTCGATCAGGGGAGGCAGAGCATGTCCGATGAGCTCCTTGACGTGCTGGTCGAGAGGAATCTGAGGAACAAGCGTGAGGCACTCCGAGGCGGATATACGCCAACAGACGAGTACGTACGGGATTCGCTCCAGCGCGCCACTCCTCCGGGTTGCTGAGCTCGTAGAAGATACGGACGATCTCCAACAGCGACTCTGTCGCAGACTTCCTGATGCCCTCGTAATAGTGCGGGAGCAGGCCGACGAGCTCAAGCGTGCACTGCTCAACGTAAGGCAGGAAGTGCTCGCGCGTCGCCGCGAAGATCGTGCCGATGGTGTCGGCGGCGATCTCCTTCTCGACGGCGATCGCGCTGTTGACGTCGAGCATCTTGTCGACGTCGATGTCCTCGATCTCGATCGCGCCGTTCGCGGCGCTCGCCTCGTCCACAATTGCGATCGCGTTCGCAGGCGACGAACCAGAAGCGAAGGCCGATGCGGCCTCAGCAGCAGAGACTGCGTAGACACCGAACCGTCAGCTCACGCGAGCTCGGAGGTACAGAGCATAATGAGGACTTACGGTTCATCCCAGGCTCGGTGCCGTTCTCCTCCTGGGAACAGCTCGTCAGGAGGAACGGAACAACCTGGCCCAAAGAGGGCGCGAACTCCTCGCCATACACGCGGGCCATGGTGCCGAAGAACAGGAAGCTGCACTCGCGCAGTCTCGCGCTTCCCATTTGGATGCCCTGGAAGGCCTGAGACATCATGTCATTGAAGTACGGCCTGAAGACCTCCTTGCCAACGGCCTCGGCGAACGTGCCGACGGCGTCCATGGTGATGCCACGCAGCTCGATCTCCTCGCCCTCGCCCGTGAGGACGAGGAAGTGCTTCAAGCGATCCATGGTGGGCTGGAAGTATGGCAGGAATTTGTCCTTGGAAGCGTGAGCCGCGCTGCCAATGGCGCCAGTAACGACCGCCTTGACTTGAAGTGGTGCAGTCTCAAGAAGACCGGAGAGACGCTCCATGATGAGAGGAAGGTACTGCTCGATGACATCGTGCGAGATCTCGAGCAAGGCATCGAGCGCGGTACACGCAGAGCGCTGGGTAATGGGGTCCTGGACGAGCGCCATAATAGCCTGCCATAATACCTAAGTACTGTATCCATGGAACAGGAGAGACAGCGACGTACGGGCAGAAGAACTTGGTGGCGGGCCGTGCATTCATCCTCGAGCCATTCGGCAAGGCAGCTAACGGCAATGCAGGTAGCCTTCCTTACGGTGCCATCAGGGTCTTGGAGGCCAGCATCGATGAAGGGCCAGACGTGGCTCATCAAAGGCGTCATGAACTCGCTGCAACCCTCGACGGCAACACCGAGAGCCAACATAGCACCACGACGGTGGTTGGCATCGGGCGAAGCGAAGTACTGTTGGATCAGGTTGCGCAGGGGCGGGAACACGTGCGATGGAGGAAGCGAGGTGGAAAGGGTATCAATGATACGAAGAGCAGACTGGGGAAAAGCGTTAGCATATGTGAGAGTTCTAGGGGTATAAAAGAAGTTACGCGAGCAGGGGCGTCTTCGTCGATGTCCTGAGGCTCCTCCTCGGCACAGATGGGGAAGAGACCCTCAAGCATGGGGGCGCCGAGGTTGTTATTCAAGATCTTGTTCTTCTTGCTGTAGTCAATAGTCAGGTATCGTTATTAGCTACCAGCGGCTGTTACATACTATTGCGCAGTCCAGGATAGAGCGTTCAGAGTGAGAACACGGAGCTCGTCATCCAAATTGCGGTTCGCGCCGTACGTGAGAAGGAACTGAACAAGGTCCGGGACGTGTTGACCCAAGATGGGGATTTCCTAGAGCAGCATGCGTCATGGCACGAAAGCATGAATCGAGTAAATTCAACGAACAAGGATCAACAGCGTCTCAAAGACGTCAAACAATTGGCGTGCGCCAGCTTCGTTTCCAGAGTCCAACGTCTGTGCGAGAACCTGGATCATCGCTGGCAGGAGCGTTTGGAACGTTTTCTGTACAAAAACGGTCACACTTCTGCGCCCAGGGCTGATAGTAGAAACACTCACGATATCGGCTTTATCGTCGCCATCGATGTACTGCGCAATGGTGCCCAAAGCCCTGGTCTTCGTTAATAAAGGAACGCAGGAAGCGTAAGATTAATATTCACCTGACGGTCGTTATCCGGACTTCGGCACTCTCAGGATCCTGAAGAAGGGTTTCAAAGAGCTTGAAGAGACTTTGCAGATGCGACTGCAACTCCTCGACGACGTTTTCGAGAACGGTAAAGAGAATGAAGATGCCAACTTCACGGTGGGCCGCGTTAGGAGAGATACACGTTGAGTGGAGGAAGGGCAAAAGCTGGGGCCAGGTGTGTTCTGCCTCTTCCACACCGGCAATGGCAGCGATAACACGCGCAGTCGAGTGACGAACAAGGTTACTGATAAAGATATTAGCAATATCATATGCGAAGGTGTCATGCCACGCACTTCGACTCGGCGAGGATAAGCTCCGGAAGCTTAGCCTTAATTTGCTCGCGGTCGTCTTGCGACGCGGTCGTCCAGAGATCACCACTGCTCTGCGAGACGCGTTTTCGCATCTCAACAGCAGCCAATTGACGGACCTATGAAAGGAGGCTTTCTTCAATATCCGAATGGTCTGTCAGTAATTTTGTATCGAGACTTACAGCGATTTCAGGCGAGCTTGCGATGATGCTCGCTAATGCTGGAATGCATGCTGGGTTTTTGTAATATTCTCGGTTCAGCTGGGCCGTTGCCTTTCAAAGAGAGGACATATGAATTGCCGATCAGATCATCATTTTGAAGAACATTGCTTACGGCCTTCAGCTGAACAGTATCATTGGAGGTAGACTGGAGGAGGAGATTGTGAAGCCCCTGCACGAAATTGGGCTGTGGAACAACAAAACGCGTCAGACGGCCTGTCCGGCGGGCATTGCAGGAGGTCAGAACTCACATCCATGTCGACAAGGGCGGAAAAAGATGTGGGAGAGAGGCGGCAGGGAAAGGGTGATTAAGAAAGAGCGATTCTGCAGCTTTGGCCAAATTTTGTCGGAGTTCCAAAAAATCGTGGCTAGCCGATTCGATCATCGCCAGTATCTCTACAGATCATCTAGCCGACCATTGTCCTCTACGTACGTATCCCTACAACCTACCATCCGTCTGCCCAGATGTCCTGCGATCCGTTTGTCTTGGAAGAATATGCCAGAGGTTGTTGCTCACCATCATCTGATGACCATATGAGTACGTGCTTTCTCGTTTTACAGAGCCTCGACAGCGCACTTCCTCGAGACCAACAGTTCCGTGATGATTGGGTGGCGTCCTCGTACACCACCTGCGCAATGACTATGCCTCGTGCTCGATATATCATTTGAAGCGCTGCCGCGGCCGTACGTACAGATTCTATCAGGATTACGCACGCATTCTCTTTCTGCGCTGAATTCTGTCACTAGTGACGACACGAGTCGCGTTCTGCAATCTCCGTCTCATTTCCGACCTTGTACATATATGTTGGTCCCACATGTATGGGAAGAGCAACTTAACCATTTCCAGCATATCCTGTCCGCACTGACACTGGTTCTTCGGCCGCAGGCCAGCCCGTCGGATTTTGTTACTCGATGCATACTCAGGATGTGCGGGTCAACAACGTCATTACCGTACCTTTCGTGTCTTCTGTCCGTGTTCCGTACGATCATTCCCCAAAAATATTCAAGCCATAACTTCCCCATGTCTCGGGCTTCCTGTGGAGTACTTGGAGTACATACTTACATCCAGCGTGCTTCCTTGAAGATTCCGCTATGATTCCGCATCGCTGACAAGGCGACATCAGTCGATAACTGTCAAAACTCATCAGATCGGTATTAGCATTCCTTTATGAACTCAGGGTGAAACATGATCTCCACCTATCGTACTTTGAAAAGCAACATTGCCAGGATCCTGGGCCATTGCGAGACATATCTGGTCATGTACCAACTTACGCATCAATAAGAGGAGGCAAATTACGCCAGCATCCCCGAATACTTGTCGAAACCAAATGTATCAAGTACGAACCTCCTGTTGTTGTATTGTCTTTTTGGCCTTGTTCTCTTTTTGATACCTTCAGAGGTCCAAGCGTCGCTAGCGCCTATCTTGCATTGTCAATGACGCACCTGCGCGTTGAGATCCGTTTATATCTGAAGGGGATCGCACCCATCGGTATTCTCCGCTGATGACCTTACGGGGAATGCAGTCGTTCTGTCCAAGTTCTGTCCATCCTTATCAACATGCCACCCAGAGACGTACGTCCTGGCCCGTACCTTGACGACCTTGTATTTGCGAAACGAAGTGGTATTGTCGTATTCATGAACTTGCACTGGCCTGAACGCTTAGACGTATTAGCACACGCCTCCAAAACGCTTTACATACCTCCCAAGGCCCGAGCATGCATTCTAGCGTGGCAACCGCCCGCCCAAGCCACCCCGAACGCACCAATCGACCATCGCCATTGTCTCCCTAAGCGGGAAGCCACGCGGCTTTGGTCGGCCACGTTTCTGCGGGGCGCGTTGCTCCGACCGGCTACCGACTCCAAGCCAATGCAGGCTATAAGACCAGCGTCAGTTGATCGCCCGTGCAGGAGCGTTCGCACCTTTCGCGCCTTTTGCTCGCTCGGACGACCAGACACTACCCGTCAGTCTACGCCCTGCACGACTCTCTCTGACGGACCTTACGCACGCTGGGCCTAGTGGCCTGTACCTCACCACGCATTGACGATATCGCACTGGACCATCGCCCCAATAACCATTCGCGATGTTCTTTTGCTTCCCCCGCCTCCGTCTCCGCCTCTCCTCCTTCCCGCGCATGCGTATGCGCACACTCCCCAACTTCCGCATCCCCCGGTAAATCCCCACCCCTTCCCCGCATCAGCGCACTCACCTGCACCGCAGAATCGCCCTCCGCCGCACAGCACGCGAGCCGGGCGCCCGCCGCCGCACCGCGAAGCGCACCGCGACGGTCGCCTGGAAGCGCGCGACGCGCACCATGCGCCGCGAGTCGCGCGTCCCGACCGGCTTCGACATCATCTGCACGCCCGCGTCCTCCGCGCCCACGTCGCGCCAGAGCTCCGCGGAGCCGGAGAAGATCCGCGCGCAGGACGACGAGGAGTGGAGCTTGCTCTGAGGCGCAGGAGCCGAGAAAGACACTGTAAATATCGCGAGGGACCAGGCCATCACCTTTATCACCGCGGCGCCGTCATAGGATAGGCCCGCGCGTTCACCTGTCTATACGCTACCCCGTCTGCTGCAGGTTGTAAAATTGTATCTATACGTAACGCTGCACGAAATACGCATTATATCTGCCATTCCACCATCAGCGCGCCAAACCTCCCGAACAAAAAAGAAATGCGGACATACGGTAGCCCTCACGCCATACTCGGCGGCACAGCCAACAGCGCCCCCTCCGCATCCGGATCGCCCGCCTTGATCCTCTCCCCAAGCGAATCCAGCAACCCGCGCAGCTCCTCCGCCTCCCGAATCAGCACCCGCACCGCCCCTCTGTCCTTCGCGCTCCCCTCGCCCAAGCCCTCCTGCAGACTCAGCTCGCGCACCGCTTTGCCTGCCACCTCCGCCCACGTCGTGCCCTCCCGCGCGAGCTCCGCGGCGAGCTCGTCCTTGATGCGCCGCGCGGCGCCGGGACCGTCGTACCCGAACGCGGTGTACACCTGCACGGCGGACGCGCCGGCGCGCGCGAACGCGAGCGCGTCCGCGCCCGTCGCGATGCCGCCGCAGCCGATGATGGGGACCGAAGCCGGGAGGCGCGCGCGCAGCGTGCGGAGGGCAGTCAGCGCGAGCGGGCGCAGCGGCGCGCCGGAGAGGCCGCCCTGCTCGCCTTGTGCGGCTGGCACGAGCCGTCAGCGTCACCATGAGCAAGGTGGAGTAAGGCGCTTACGGCTTTTGAGAGACGCGGGCCGCTGGACGGTCGTGTTGCTCACGATGACGCCGTCGATGGCGCCGTTCGCGAGGACGGCGTCCGCGATGTCCTCGATCTCGACCTCGGAGAGATCGGGCGAGATTTTGAGCAGCAGTTTCGGCTTGCGCGGGGCCTCGGCGGCGGCGGCCTCGTCGCGCGCCTGCGTGACGCTTGTGAGCAGGTCTTCGAGGAGCTCGCGTTTCTGGAGTCCCCTGTGAGCGAAGGTATCAGACTCTACAGCTTCGGCGCGCGGCTCGCAGGTTTGCTCCGTACCGCAGTCCAGGGGTATTCGGGCTCGAGACGTTGATCACGAGTGCGTCGACGAACGGCGCGAAGGTCTTCACGCCGACGACAAAGTCTTCGGGCGACTTGAGGTCGCTCGTCTTGTTCTTTCCCAGATTCACCGCCAGCAGCTTGTTCTTGCGCAGCGATGCGGGCTGCGGCTCGTCCGGGAAGAACGTAGGGAGGCGATTCCTGAGGCGCGCAAGGACGGCCGAATGGCCCTGCGACGGGAAGCCGTAACGGTTGATGAGTGCATCGTCTTCGGGAAGGTGGAAAACGCGTGGTTTGGGATTGCCAGGCTGCGCGGGTGTGAGAGCGGGCGAGCGCAGAATAGAGAGGAAGGTACCTGTGGTTTCGGCGTCACGCTGCCGATCTCGACCCAGCTGAAGCCGAGGTCAAGCAGGCCTGCCCTGCGTCGCATGAACGTCCAGTGCCGCCGACGTCACAAGCACATACCGTCGACTGCCTCGCCGTCCTTGTCAAATCCCGCAGCGACGCCGATTGGACTCGACAGCACCTCTCCCCAGATCTATTTTACATGAGTACTTTGGCCAAGGACATGCGCTGCACGCGACACTGACCTCGGTCTTTAGCCGCGCGTCGTCTGGCACGGGATCCGTCGGTGCGAGACCACTGCCGAGCACGCGCACAGCAAGACGATGGCCCCTTTCTGGGTCGAGAGCATAGCGAATGGTGGGTGTGATGACGTAGCGGTGTATAGCAGAGCGCGCGTCGAAGTAGTACACGGCGAAGATGCCAGTGCCGAGTGCGAACGCCGTGGCGTAGAGACCCGTGCGGAGTCTCGACGGCGACGACGTAGACGTTGATATAGAGCGCGCCGCGGATATGTGTTGAGGGATGCGCCGTGCTGCCAGACGGAGGGACGCCATGGCCGGTAATTGGCTGTAAATTGTGAATATTCTGTGCGATGCTGGCGCGGCGTTGTTTGCGCGTATTGAATTCAGAGGCCATCGCCGTCGACCGAGTATGGTAAGACATACCATTTCCAGGTATGTCGCGCCACAGCAGCAGTGCTGGGCGGCATGTCTCGGTGATGATCTGCTCTCTCGTGGCCATCGCTGATGCTGATGCTCGCCATACGGCGACACCGCCGCCGTCATCAGCAGTGAACTCGTTCGCCTTGATCCATCACCTTCATTCAACAAGGTCCTTGTAACTTTCCGCCGATAGATTCATCCGCACTAGCAGCACTTTGACGACATTCACTCTTGTATCACTACGCCTAATCTGCAGCTTGGGATCGAGATCTCTTCATGCTGTGTCATAGGATCTGAGCTACCCGCGGGACCAAACTAATCGACGTTTTCCTTCCTGCACCATCCTCATTTCACGAAGATCATGTCTGTCTGCCAGCACCCTGGAGTCCCCAGCTCACCATGCACCCCGACAAACCCGTTACCCTTAGCCGACAAAGATCCCAGCCGTCACTCTGATCTATGGCTACCCGACGGCTCTGTCGTTCTCCAAGCAGAGCGCACGCTCTTCCGCGTCCACATGTCGCAGCTTTCTCGACATTCTGTCGCCTTTCGCGACATGTTCGCACTCGCCCAGCCTCAGATACCCTCGCCGTCTGAGCGTGAGCCTGCCGCACCACCACCATCTCCCGGCGCTGCCCACGCGACGTTTGCCGATGAATCGTGCGAAGGCTGCCCGCTCGTGCTACTGCACGATGCCGCCGAGGACGTCGCGAATCTGCTCACAGCACTCTATGATGGACCGTATGTTCTATCACCCAAACGAAATCTAAGCCAAAAACGCAAACCATGTGATTTTTCTGCAGGAAATTCGGGAGTAACGATAACGACGATTTCCGCATCGCCGCAGGCATCCTGCGCCTGGCGACGAAATACGTAATAGACTCGCTGCGGACGAAAGCCCTCGCGCACCTCAGCATTGCATGGCCCAGCACGCTGCGGGCCTGGGACGCGCGCGAAGACAGGGCGCGCGCGTTTGAGCTCGAGCACGGCGCCGAGTGCGGCCACCTGTATCCATCGCCGATCGTAAGCTCCCCGCCCTCGACCCGCGGCCGCTCGCTGACGCCGCGCAGGCCGTGATCAACCTCGCGCGCGAAGTGCACGCGCCGGCCCTGCTGCCCGCCGCATTCTACGACCTCTCGCGGTACACCTACGCACAGATCTTCGAGGCGTCCGACGACGAGTCCTCGCGCTTCCGCACCGCGCCCGCGCTGCCCCCGCCCGCGCCCGCGGCCGGCGCGCACCCGATCAGCATGCCGACGCCGATGCTCTCCGGCGCGGACACGCAGCGCCTCGCGCTGGGCAAGGAGGCCGCGGCACAGGCCGTGAGCGCCGTGATCCACGGCATGGCGCGCGGCCCGCACGCGCTGACGCGCAAGGCCGCCTTCACGCTCGCGCCGCCGAGCGCGCACGCACACACGCACTCCACGGGCGGGCACGCGCACGCGCCGACGCCCGCGAGCGCGGGGTGCGCGTCGCCGGGCGCGTGCCGGCGCGACTTTGCGGAGCTCGTCGCGCTCGCGACGCAGCACTACATCTGCGACCGCGAGCGCGGGTGCGCGGACCCGCTGTACGTCGCGGAGGAGCTCGGCGCGCTGAAGAGCGCGGAGCTGAGCGAGTGCGGCGCGTGTGCGCGCGGGCTCGAGGTGTGGGCGGCGCGCGAGCGCGAGCGCATGTGGAAGATGCTGCCGCTGTGGTTCCGGCTGGAGTCGTGGGCGGGCGCGTAGGTGTGTAATGGTCGCATTTTAGAGGTCTGGTTGTTGTTGTTTGTTCTTGAGCCGTATGTAGTCCTAATCACTTTGTGCTGCTGTATACTAGCTTTGTTCTTTTTTGATGTGCGCAAGTATAGTTTGTTTTGTCGGTATCTACGAATGCTGTGGTGGATTGGACTTGGATTGTTCGGTATGGGTTGGCCGAGGTCGGCAACAATCTTTGTTGCCGGAACAAGGTGGGCATCAGCATCGTGGCGTGCATCTCGTGCATCGACGATCCGCTCGCGTAGCAGATGGTTCTTGTGATGGCCAAGCAATGGCCAAGTACTACTAGTATCTCGAAGTACCTACGAAAAAAGTCAGACATTCTACGTCATCGTGCGTTGACGATGGCCAGCGTGGCAAAGGCACGATGTTAGACAAGGGACTGAATGGGAGAGAATAAGCTTTGGGGAAGCAGTCGACGTCGAACAATCGGGCACGTTTATGACGGGGAACAATGAAGGGTGGCGGTGCAGGCTATTGTTCCTGGGTGGTTGGTTGATGCCGGCAACGCTCGCTCCAATCCTCGACAAACGCACCCATCCGTACCCACCACACAATGCAACGGTTCAAGCGCGCCATTGTCCTCGCAGCTTTTGTCTGCGGCCGTACAGGATTGTCTGTGCACCCCGGCGAGCCCGCCAATGCAGCCGGGTGCACCGCGTGCCGCGCGGACTCCCATTGTTAGCGCACGGCCTGGTTACAGCAAATTTCCTTCCTTCCTTCCGTTCCTCGATCAGGTTTGAGGAACGGACAATTGGCTCCGGCATCTCATCATATGGGCCACCTGCTCACAGCTCCACCCCGAGCATCTATATAAAGGCCCTTGTTGAGTCCTCGGCGTTCCCAGCATACGCCCCTCCCTCTTTCAACAGCCCTTCTTTTTCCCAACCTTTCTTTCTCCCTGCCACGACCGACCGAGCAGTGCTCGTACCGACCCCAGCAGCCTCTTATAATCCCGCAGACGTTAATTCCGTCGCCTATCTTTTCTGCATACCCAAGTTCAACCGTCGTTGATTTTACTCACGCTCTCAACATGGTCCAATTCTCCACCCTCCTCGTCGCCCTCGCCGCAGCCGTCTCAGTTCACGCTGCACCCATCCATAAGCGCATCGCGCAAGACACCCCGTCAGCTGGTCTGCCCTTCGAGCAAGCTTGCGTGAGTCTTCGCTTTCCAGACTGTTTTCGCCACAGTTCGACTCGGGCGCTGCGCAAACTGTCTATTGCTCCCGACGTGTCGTTCGGAACTAATTTTAACTCTGTGTACAGGATGCCGCAGGCGGAGGCCAGCAGTGCAACTCCATCAAGGTCTCTGCGATCGCGACCCTCCTCGCCGCCGCCGGGCCCTGCGACCAGCAGGACGCGGCCGACCAGATGATCGACCTCGCCAAGCAGAGCCTCAACAGCGACAAGGCCACCATCGACGCCGCCGTCACCTTCAGCCAGCAGCCGCGCAACTCGGTAAGCCCCTCTCACCCCCACCCATACCCGTGCCCGTTCCTCACGCGCACACAGCCGACCAGCGAGAAGGTCCCGTACTGCGACAAGGCCCCGAAGAACGCGGAGCTCCAGGGCTCCTTCCAGTGCCAGTTCCAGGGCACCAAGGACACCTTCGTCGGCGGCCTCCAGCCCGGCGCCGCGGGCACCATCCCCTTCGGCCAGAAGGCCCCCGTCAACCCCGCCGGCTCGTGCCCGCTCAACCCCAGCGGCCCCGTCCCCGACGGCCAGCAGCTGAGCGACATCCTCAAGTCCGGCGGCGGCTCCGCTGCGGGCGGTGACAACGCCGCGAGCGGCGCGGCCGCCAGCGCCGACCCTGCTGCACCAGCCGCGACCTCCGCCGCGCCCGCCGACGACTCCTCGAGCGCCGATGACTCCTCGAGCGCCGACGACTCCTCGAGCGCCGACGACTCCTCGAGCGCCGACGACTCCTCGAGCGCCGACGCGCCCGCGTCGACCGCGGCCGCGAGCAGCGGCGGCAGCTTCCAGGCGCAAAACGGCAAGGACGCGCAGGCGCTGAACGACTCGTTCAAGTCGCTCACCGCCGACAGCTCCTGCACCGGTACGTCCCTCCCTCCCTCCCTCTACGCACAGTGCTGACGATGGCGCAGCGGGCGAGAACGCGTGCGTCGGCGGCGACTTTGCGCAGTGCGTGGGCGGCAAGTTCGTCACGACGCCGTGCGGCGGCGGGCTGCAGTGCTCCGCGCTGCCGCTCGTCAACAGCGCGGGCACGAGCATCACGTGCACGACCGCCGCGGACACGCAGGCGCGCATCCAGAACGCGCTCGGCAGCGGCAACTGAGCGATGGGATCTGTGGAATGCGTGGGTTCGAGCGGCGCTCGCTGGATTTCGTTCTTTGGTTATGGTTATGGTTTTGCTTGAGGCAAGATGTAGCATAGCGTGCGCGGAGCTGTGCCCCGGTGTATTTACTCACTGTATTATCCGTGCTCACGGTCATTATCCTTATTGCTTTCCCGGTTGTTTCGAGTCACTTTGTGCGTGCGTGAGCGGGCAGACTTGTCTGCTGTCACTGCTATCCTAAGCTAGGGACACTAAGTATTACAGCTGCTCAGTAGCAGATGTAATGACACCCGCCAGTCTTCCCGTTTAGCCAGCTTTCAAAGCCCTGTGGGCACGCCGAGCCTGCTACTATTAGAGAAGGTACGTTGACCGTATTCGAATCTGAATCGCTGGTTGGCAGGGTACAGGGACACGCTCGAGCTCTCGCTTGCACGACCATGCCACCAACACATCGAACTCCTCCGCCACCTTCGTCTCCAGCGGCACCAGGCCGACGCTGCACCGCACGCGCGGGGGCAGAGTCGCCTCGCTGCACCGTCTCGTCCCCGCCTTTGTGTTTGTGCCCAGTGCATCCCCGAGTTTGCCCGTTCGCATCGACGGATCCGGGCGCAGCCTTACCGTCGCGCCTGCCAGCTGTAGCAAGGTCGCAAAGCTGTCTAGGGCTACGCGTATCCGCCGCCTGTTCTTCAAGCCTCCAGGATCCGCCTGCGGGAGCCCGAGCGCCATCGACAGCGCCGAGAAACATCGTCGTGAGTCTGGCATCGACGATGTCTAGCCTATGATCAAAAGCGAGAACCAGACGGGCCAACGACTACACCTCCTGTCCACGGAACATTCCCTGCACATCCTCTACCAAGACGACACGTCGCGATCAGATATGCCGTGCAAAGTACGGAAAACTGCATGTACCTTTTGACTTTGAAGCCCAGTTGTGCGCGGGGGCAGGCTTGTCTGGCTCCAGTATACCAGTGCTATCTGGTCCAGCGTGATGCGCGGCGTCCCGGCCGAGCAAAGTTTCCATATCTTGCTTTATTTCCTCGATCATCTTCCTCTGAACCATCTTGTCTTGGTGTGTACCCAGCTCAGGCGAAACCCACGGCAGATCAATTTCGCCGCGAGTTCCCCTCGTAAAAAGCACTCGTGGAAATCATCGAGCTCTTTGCCCGCAGCATTGTAAGCGTGGATGTACCTCGAACAGCTGTAACACGCCAGCTCCGAGACACCGATGTAGGGATATGTGTGGATTTTGTGGCGATGGAGATATGCAATCAGGGCATACTCTGCGTGGACGTAGGAGTGGAACGTGAGGTTGTCGTGCTGGGCGCTAGACCAGGGTTCTTTGGCGGTCGTTCCGACGTTGTCGTGCATGCGGCTGAGTGCGGTTTTGTTGAATGCCGTCAGGGTGGCGTCCACGGCTGGACCGCGCACAAGGAATGAGACGGCGTGGTGCTCGCCGGGGATGAGGGAGATGGTGAGATTGGAGTCGATGAGCGGCTGGAAATGTACGGATCCGCAGAGGGAGACGAGGTTCATGGCGGCCGTGTGGTGCGAAAACAGCCTTTCGAGGAAGCGGCGCATGGTGAAAGCGCCGGCGGACGTCGCTGCAAATAAGTATGAGACGGGAAGGAGACCATCATAGCACGGCGCGCGCACCGAAGTGCTGATCCAGTTCTCCAAGAAAACGGAGCTCGGAGGAACCGTTTTTCAAGTAAGTTACTTGGCGAGCGAGGACGCATACCACACGATCAATTTGGCGATCTCGGCCTCTGGCCTCTGTTCCTTGATCATTCTCGCGACCAAATCGAGGCCGCTTGCAAGATCACAGAGCTCGTCATGCGGCACCCGGTCCACCATCCCTGGATTCCGCCGCACCTTCGCCATTTATGCATCAAAACCAGCCTTCTGATTCTCGAGCCGTTGCTTGATATTCTGAAAGCCGTGTCGGTGGCACGTCAACAGCAGATCCAGGACAAGATCTTGAGTGGCGTCATTCGGGGGGGCGTCGGCTGGCTTGTCTAGATGCGTCGCAAAAGTATGCCCAAGCTGTCGCATTTGATGCCTGAGTTCTTGCAGATACGCGTGAGGGAAGATGGTCGCGGGCCGTCGCACGCGACGTACAGAATGGACAGAACTGCTCCGTCTTCGTCTCTAGGGCGGTAGCATGGACGTCGTCTGCGGCGCTGACGCACAGCGACGCGAGGGCATCAAGAACGCTCGTTAGGCGTTTGTCCGTGTCGTGGAAATCGGCGTCTGGAGCGAGGGGGTACGGCTCTGTGCTGGCGCCGCAGTGGAATCGGCTCAAGACGCCATCGTTGTCGCTGTCCTCCACTTTCTCGGGTATGGCGCGAAATAAGACGATGAGCGTCTCTGGACGAATCGAGGATGCTAGGGAGCGGTGTCAGCAAAGAGGTGTTTCATCGAAAATGACAGGACATACCGACTGCGGACACCTCCATGATCAGCTGAGCATGACCATGCGAAGAGGCAGACATAATTGACAATTGCCAGTGGGATAAGTGACGGTAGTGGACAGCTTTTCGCGGCCTTATTTCTATGTGTCAACGATCGAGACATGCTTCAGACGTGTGTACAACGATTCCGCGAAAGCGGGCATCTCCGTGGCCGCATCGGGGTCTTCCTCCATATCTTTCTCAAGTTGAGAAAAGAGACCCGACGCACCAGAGAGCCAAGAGATTCTGCAGCATGCGGCGTGTATACGGAGATAGTCCGAATTCGGCAACGGCAGCGGCAAGTAGGGCTCATGCGACGTAAAGTCCACCTCATCCGGAAGATTGTACCGGTCAAGTGGCAAAGCGTGAACAACGCGATATCGGTGTGGGTTGCCCTGTTCATCTATGAGATTGTGCGGGATGTAATGAGAGCCATGGAACACACCGTGACAGGTTCAAACCACAGCAACAAAGTGTCAAAATGATAATGCAAGGTGCTGTCCATCATCATCACATTCTCGAGTGAATGGACCTTCTTTGCAGTGGCGAAGTCTTCAACGATCTGTGTATACCCGAAGCTCTCCAAGACCGCCCAAGCGTCCGTGGTGTATGCGAGCTGATAGTAGGGTCGTATCAAGGACCCTCTCACACAAGGAGGATGCTCACCTTGCGTGCATTCTGGAGGGCGGTGTTCGTCGACTCCGAGAAGATGTGACATAGCTCTGATTTTACAGTGGTAGTTGTGGCAATGTCGCTAGTATGAATACCATGTTTGGCGTAGTACATCACGTCCATGCCGCCGGAGAGTATGCAGCGATAGCCTTCGCGTCGCATTGCCTACAAAGACATGAGATTTTGGACGTTTGAGACAACGAGCTGATCCTCGTTGAGGAGTAGCCCATGGGGGCTTCCTCTAGCATAGCTCTGACTTGCTCTTGCGAGAGTTCGAAAGAGGGACGGGAGGGAGGAGTGGATATGACTAGGGTGCGGCCCTTGAATTAGCGAACTGGTCGTACACGTCGGGAATGGCTTCATGCGTAGAAGCGGGTACTTACAAGGACGTATGAAAAAGTCTACATAGAATTGTCCCAACTCGCTGAGCGCCGTGATGTTAACGCGGTCGCCTTCCATATGATCCCCACTTGCTGCGTCCAAACGTTGCGAAGAAGTGATGGCTGTCACGACAGTAGCGACGACCATGTCATTGTTGATGAACCTGAGAGTGAGCATATGTCCAAGAAGGCGTATGTAGACGAGAGTCGCCTCCTGTTTTTCGCTGTCGAGGATCCAAGGCAGATTGTGGAGGACATACTGCTGAGCTCTGAAGCATATGTTGTAGGCGCTGCATACTCCAGGATTGGGGTGTGCTGTGCCTGGCTTGAGCGGAAAAAGTGGCATGATGTAGAGCAGGCGCCGTACATAGATGGTTCAGAAAATGTCCGATGGCTCGAGTGGTACTTACGTGCGGTCGCCATGGACTCGCGCACGTCTACTTACTAAATGCCTAGATGGCTCGTGCACTGGAAGCAAGGAAGAGTACTGAAGAGAAGCGGAAATGTTTCTAACTTATGATCTTTCGAGATGACTGGTGAGATGTTGTGAAGACGACGAGCTGCAGGGTTCCCACGGGGCTCTTCGTCCCGCTACTCCTTTGCACTTATACTGTTACAGTGGACATGCCATGCGTCACTAGGCCTGTCGGCCGTTTATCATACGTCACAATCATAGCCGTAAGTTCGGCGGCGAGTTCTGCTCGTGGTGGTCCGAACATCGTCAGGCAGCGCTGACCAAACAATATCATCGTGAGTTGCTTCTCTTGCGCTTCTCTTTCTACATCTGTGAATCAGTGCTCACTCTGCTCGCATCCAACTTACCGACACACTCCACATGCAAGGCTCTGTCCCATTTGGCCGGCCAGCGCCCAAGGGCCGCGTACAGGCATATTGGCAGATTTGGTACGAGCTGGGCCACGATCATGACATCAACGCAAATCACTTGGCTCTCCTCACCAAGAACCTGTATTCAAAAGCCCCCCTCAAGTTTTGGACTAACATCCCGGACCAATACGTGCAAGCGCTGCGCGAACTCATATGGCGGCACCGCGTCGTCAGCGACATCGCTTACCGCTGGAAACAGCTCCCCGCGACCGCGACGCTCACACAAAGCGACAACGTCCTCGTCCGAAAGCACCTCCAGTACCTCGAGACACATCTCGAGGGCTTTGTGCGAGCAACGACGCTCCCCGCGGTGCAGGCGCTGAGCGCGGAGGACTGCGCTACATGGCGGCATCCCCCGCTCGACGCCTACCTCCGCATCGAGTTCTACCTGGGCGACCACACGAGCCCCACGGCCGCGACCTGCGCCGCTGAGACCGCCGACCGCGACGCCGTGGCCCTAGGTACGCCGCCCGCCCATTCCCCGTCCTTTCGCTGCCGACCATGACCACGCGCGCAGACTGGGCCGACCGCCGAACGCGCGCGCACCCCGTTCTCACCGGCGAGGCGTGGCACTGCGACTACGCGCGCGCCGCCGCGCGCCCCGGTAGCCTGCGGCGCGTCCACGAGGCGTTCCTCGCGTGGATGCGGACCGGCGTGGGGTGCACCCGTACGTCGTGCATCCAGCTGCACTGTGCCCGTCTGACGCGTCGCAGGGCCTATCGCGTGGACTCGTGCGGACGGGGACCAGGACATGGAGGACGTCGCGTCGTCGACGAGCCATAGCGATAACGACCCGATGCTTATGAACACTGGTGCGTACTTGAGTCGTCTCACACTACCATTGCGACGGTGCTGACACGGAGTCTGCAGACGGAAGTGATGCGAGATCGGACTGGAGAGAAGCGCGGGTTGCTCCCCAGAAGAGTCCGTCAGAATCTGTCGCTCCTCCGGCTGGCGCCGATGAGGACAAAGAAGGCGACGAGGACGAGGCCAACGTGCCACTGCACGCCCGTCCGCCATCCATGTTTTCACCTTTGTGATGGCACTAACATTTGACAGGTCCCCAACGCCGTACCCAAATATCAAATGATGGCGAAGAGGACGACGAGGCGGACTTGAATAAGGACACGGACGAGGAATATGAGGACGAGGACGAGAAAGAAGACGACGAGGGCAACGAGAGCAGCGACGATGGCGCCCACGCGCGGCATGATACAAGTACGTCTGACAATTGATGCAACGAAGCGTCAACTGAAGTGCAGTCCACAGGTGTCCGCTCCCCCATTACCCGACATCGTCGTCTCAGAGACACCGGCCGCGACGCGGAAAACACGGCATTGCCATCTTGCCCACGTTTATACATGCTCAACTCTAGCTATACTGCGGGACTAGCCCAGTTTTATGCCAGAGCATATGTAAATAATGGATGACTTTCCGTGGGTGAACAAAGATACATCCATGGCGAGGGAATGGAGACTTGAGGATCACTGAACAAGTTCACCATTCAGCAGACTCGAGGGCCCCAAGGCCAGACCTGTGATGCCGCCTGGTTGCAATGGGACCATGAATGGGGTACGTCGCGAATATCTCCCTTGCGACCACATCTACCTATCTTTTCCGGTATCGAATGCTCTGGTATGCGATGGCTGTCGCGCGTCCTGCCTGATTCTATCGATAAAAGGAGTTCCATCGAGCATCTGGCGCTCTTCAAGCATGTTGGTCCACGCTGCACCTGTCCAGAAACGCATCGCGCAGGACACAGCCTCAGCTGATTTGCCCTTTGAGCAAGCTTATGTGAGTCTCTACTTTGTTCGATAGCGTTCACAACAATTCGAGTCCGGCGCTACGAAGACCTTCTATTGGTTCCGTCATTTCGCCCGGACCTCAATCTAACTCGATGTACAGCACGTTGCTAATGGAGGCCAGCAGGGCAACTCTGTCAAGGTCTATCGCGAGGCTCCTCGCCGCCGCCGGGCCCTGCGATATGCAGGACGCGGCCGACGATTGTCGACTTCGCCAATCAGGTCCTCAAGAGCGGCAAGCCTACCATCGACGCCGCTGTCAGCAGCCGCGCAACTCGGTACGCCTCACTACATTGCGTTCCTCTTCGAGTTTCCCTCCCTGACACCTTGCAGCCCACCAGCGAGAAGGTCCCGTACCGCAACAAGGCCCCGAAGAACCAGGAGCTCCAGGGCTCCTTCCAACGCTGGTTCCAGGGCACCAAGGACATTTTTGTTGGTGGCCTCCGGGCCGGCGCTGCGGGCACCATTTCCTTCGGCCAGAAGGCCCTCGTCAACCCGGCCGGCTTGTGCCCGTTCGATCCCGGCGGCCCCGTCCCCAACGGCCAGCAGCTGAGTGACCCCAAATCCGGTGGCGGTGGCAGCTCGCCTGTCAGCATCTGCTCCGCTGCAACCGCCTCGAGTGCGGGCTCTGACAACTCCACGAGCGGCGCGGCCGCTAGTGCCAGTTCTGCCGCGTCTGCCGCCACCTCTGCCGCCCCTGCCGACGACTCGAGCGCTGCTGCCCCTGCCTCAACCGCGGCCGCAAGCAGCGAAAGCAGCAGTGGCAACTTCCAGGTGTATAACGGCAAGGACGCGCGTCACGCAGGTGCTGAATGACACCTTCAAGTCCCTCACCGCCCATGTACAGCTCCTGCACCGGTACGTGTCCCTCCTTCTCTTCGCATGCGCTCCGAACCGACAGCGCAGTGGACCAGAACGCATGCGCTGACGGCAATTTTGCGAAATGCGTAGGTGGCAAGTTCGTCACGACGCCGTGCGGCGGCAGCCTCCAGTGCTCTGCGCTCCCACTCGTCAACAGCGCGGGCACGAGCATCCCCTGCAAGACCGCCGCGGACACGCAGTCGTGCATCTAGAACGCACTCAACGGCAGCAACTGAGCGGTTCCCCTTCCGACACGCGATAGGATCTTGGGCTCGAGTGGTGGCTTGCTGGATTTCGTTCTTTACTTATGATTATGGTTTTGCTTGAGGCAAGATGTAGCATAGCGTGCGCGGAGCTGTGCCTCGGTGTACTCACTGTATTACCCGTGCTCTTATTGCTTTCCCGGCAGTTTCGATGAACTCTGCGCGTGCATTTTGAGTGTCAGACTTGTGGGTTGTCGCACTGAGGTACGTCAGTTTCCGTGAGCGCTTGAAGTTGGTACGTCCGGCGTCTCGTGGGCAAAGCGGAATCATCAGCCATCGACGCAGTGTCAGCTCAAGCTCTCAGTCTTCCTCAGTCTTTCATCTAGCTGCTCTCATCCGTGCACTCAGATCTCCCGACTGACAACTCATTAAAGCAAATACACCCCGATGCCCGTTCTCGAACCAGTGCCTGAAGGCAAGTTAGAACTTTCAGTGCCAGTTTCAGATTTTACTCGCGCTGCGATGCCCGATCGACTCATCGTCGACGATCCAGGCGACACCGCATCAGCTCGCGCTCAGCCTGGGGCAACCGATCTAGGCGGTAGTAATGACAACGAACAGACAGCGAAAGCACGGCAGATCGCGCCCGATCCGCCCGCTGCGGGCTCGCACAACACGAGCTCCGCCTCTGGCGATAAGAAGAAAGGGCACTACTTTGGCCTGCCCAAGGGCTCTACGAATTCAGGTGCGTCTGCTCGTGGGGCTTGATGTAGCGCCCGCTGCTGACGTGGTCGGCATGCAGCATATATGAACCCCGACGACTACGAGCAGAAGTATCCGGAGGACCATATCCACGATGCACTGGGGCCCAATGCCCGCGTGTGGCGCGTGTACCTGGACGAAGCGAAAGCTTTCGACGACAATATGATCGACGGGTGGAAAGACACCATCGACGTCCTCCTGGTTTTCGTGCGTTCTCCGTTACGATCCTTGTCGATTGCCACTGACGTCGTGACAGGCGGGTCTTTTCTCTGCCGTGGTGACGACGTTCGTAGTGCAAACCTCCCAGTCGCTGCAGCCCGACTACTCCGAGATCTCTGCGCTGCTGTTGACCGAGCTCGTGGGACTGCAGCGCGCCCTCGCCGACGGCCGTCCTCCGGCTTCTGTGCCTGCTGCTTCGAAGAACGCTACCTCGTTGTTTGCGGCTGCTAGATCTGACCAATGGGTCAACGGCTTGTGGTTCACTAGTCTCGCGCTGAGCATGGCGACCGCTCTGATGTCCGTGCTCGTGAAACAATGGCTCCAGCACTACATTGCGCCTGTCTCCGGGACTGTCCGGAATAAAGTCCATGTCAGGCAGTTCCGATACGCTGGTATCCAGAAGTGGCATGTCGGAGGGATTGTTGGATTCCTGCCAGTGCTGATGCATATATCTCTGATGCTGTTCTACTTGGGTCTTTTCTTGTCTCTGATGCAGATCAGCCATGCAATTGCTATTGTTGTTGCTTTGATTGGTGGGCTCCTGTATGCCATCTATGTGGTGACAAATACTTGGGCTGTTTATGACCAACAATGTCCATATAAGACTCCAGTCTCTAATGCTTTTGGTGTACTGTTGAGATTCATCATGGACATCAATTATAAGGCAAGCAAATTATGGTTGCATGTAATTGTGAATATAACCACAACTATCAACGAAAGTAAAGCATTGGCCCAAACATCTGATTATAAAGGAAGAGGGCTCACTACTGAACAAACTGCCAATTCATTAATGCTAGGAGGCCTAGAAGTTAATGCTTTATTATGGTTAGGTCAATTTTCATCAAATCCTTCAGTTATCAAAGTTGTTTATGGATCATTGGCAGCAATAAACTTATCAGTTCATACTTATCCAGAGATGACATCTTACTTCCTTCAAATTTCTGACTATCTCATTAATTTTTTGCATACCAGTGAAATAGAGGCCCATAATGATAAAAGATACTTTTGGGCATGGTCATTATTATATATTATATGTAAAAAGAATGATTTTGAACTTGCTCAAAATATGACTGAAAAGAATATTTTTTGGTGGAAATATTTTCAACATGAGCAACTTTATCATTATTTACGCAGAATGCTTATGATAACCAACTTCAACTCTATAACTACAAATGCACTCTTAAATGAAATATTTGACTTGATTTATAAATCTGATGAGAATTGGCTGCGGTACAAATCTCTTCATTTAATAGCACATCAAATTTGTACAGCCAAAGATATCACATGTGCTAGGTTATTTGAAATTGGTTTTCTATATATTGATCTCTGGAGTAGATCTGAACTTTCTTGGCACAGTGGTGCAGAATCCCCAAAATTTCAAGATTCAGTGATATATAACCTTCACATACTTTTGACCAGCAATCAATATTTTAACAATATTGATCAATATTCTCTCAGTAATCAAGCCACTTTTGTCAGGCTAAATTATCTTGAAATGCTTGAAGATATATATTTCATTTATCTTACAAACATTGATGAATGGGTTCATGTTGTCCCACAGAAAAAAAGTCTCAAACTATTTGAAAATTATCCATTTCCTGAGCCAGATAGAAATAAAAAGCAATATGTTCAGATTTCATTATCAGTAAAAGTTTTGAACAATGAAGCCTTGAGTGATAAGCTAGAGCCTGAAAACTTCTTCAGAATAATGTCTTTATGCAGGCCTAGACGATTTGATGATATGCAAGCACAATCTAAACTCAATAATCTCAACAAAGGATTTATCAGTAACTTTTGCAAATGGAAAGAGCATGGCTTGAATAATCAGACTATTTATCTTGATTTTTTTAAGTTGATATATTTAAGTAACAAGGCAGATTTCTGGTGCACTCATAACATACTATCTATTTATTTATCTGCATCAGATTTTGTAAAGCCTTGCAATCTATGGTCTGTTAGTTGTAAATTTGTAACTCAAATTGATACAAACTTGGATCATATACTATCTGATCAATATCTAAATTGGTACTGTCAATTATATCTAAAGAGTCAAGCTAGCAGTGAACTATGTCTAATCCATCAATCTGATTTTCTTACACTGATGTCATATAGTACATTGGCCAATGACATATGGAAAGAGATCTTACAGGTCACAATTAGCAAGCTAAACAAT
Organism: Hericium coralloides; assembly: GCA_003675405.1. Lineage (NCBI taxonomy): Eukaryota > Fungi > Basidiomycota > Agaricomycetes > Russulales > Hericiaceae > Hericium > Hericium coralloides. Next base: position 14,871 of record QUOP01000255.1, on the reverse strand, counting down.
CTTTGCCATCACCTCTCTAAACTACCTCAATCTTACTATCATAAAGAGTTGCAATATGTTTGTGAGATGAGAAGAAAATTAAACATATGTTGTTTAGATGGCTCATTTAATTTGTATGCTTATATCAGTGGTGCTAATAGGGATTTACTAAAGTGAGATTAATATTGTTATATCTGTGCTCTTCATACTTGATACTGACACTACTTATTTAAGATATGCAGGCAATGGACAATATGCTCCTTGTTCCATACTCTGTGATGAAAATACAATTTTACATGAGGCCCAGGTGACTCAAGTTAAAAAGGAAGTACCAAATGGCATCTCAAAATCAACTTTAACATCATACAATCATATTAAGTCTATTTGTCATAAGATTTTTAACAAACAACAGGGAATGGAACCAAATGCTCAGAACTTAGTTTAGCATACCACTTCTGTAAACCATTCTGCATGGAAATTATATATGACTTGATAGATGATGTCCTTCCAACCATAAGAAAAAGCAGACATTACAAAAGCATCAAATTTACATGAACATTAGGCAACAAGTACAGCTGCAAAGTATTCCATCACACCTTCTGCACCACCTACCAATGCACCAACAACACCATCCGGCCGTATGATGGCAATCTTACCCGAGCCAGAGACCACTCCATATGCATTATATGCATGCCCATCCTCATCTCGGAGCATTAAGTCGATGCCATCTTGAGCACGCACGCTTGTTGCCTTGGAATAAATGGCCACAGAGCGTGCAATTCCTTTCCGCAAGTGCGCAAGGGACGTGACGACCGGGTCGAGCTCACTGCCGTCGGCAAAAATGAGCACAGTATGGCAGTTGGTCTTGAAGATGTCGAAGAGCCGCGTCGTGTTCTCGGTCCTGAGATCGACGAGTCCCGGCGCATCGTGGGCCCGATCGCCAGCGCGCAGGCCCTCAGAATCCGTGGCGATATATGTACTAGAGTTCTGCGCCTCCGCCTGCACGCCGTCCTGCGTTTGTAATGCCTGGACTCGCTCGTCGATGACGATGGGACTCCACCGATAATGCACACCGAGCTGGTTGAGCGCCGCTGGACGCTGCCATGGAGACGGGCCGCTGTCCTTGAGGCGCTTCGCATCAAAGGTCTTGTTCAGCAGCGCCGTAGTCTGTTGGAGCATCTCTTTGATGACGGGTAGGCGCTCGGTGGTGTAGGAATCGAGGAGGGCGGGGGTGGCAAGGCCTTTGCAGGCGAGGGCCAGTTTCCATGACAGATTGAACTAGGATGGTAAAGCGTAAGTCGAAGGAATGCGAGTGAGATGAAAAGGATACATACGGAGTCCATGATGCTAGAGTTCATGCCTTGTCCACCTGTGACACTGTGTACATGTGCCGCGTCTGAAATATACTTCTCAGAGAGCTTCATATAGAATGGTGACGAAAATTCGAACCTCCGGCCACGAAAACTCGGCCGTGTCTAAATGTGTTGGCGACTCGAATATTAGGTCTACGTAAGCCGTCAACAACTTTTATCTAGCGTGATCTGAACCTCTGACGAACCTATAGTCTGCCATAGTTTCTACCTCGCCGATCTTGAGTTCAGGCATCTTGGCAACGGAATACGCGAACTCGCGCAGATAGTCATGGTCCGTTAGCGCGCGCTGGTAGTCAAGACTTGGCCCGCAGGCGGTGAAGAAAAACATGTTCTCCGATTCTGTGCGGTCCGTAGGGCGTAGCATAATGCTACAGAATCAAACATCAGCGGCAGTCATAAACGGGTGCAATTTTCACTTACGCATCGCCAGGTGCGTCCCCAAACTGATGCCAATGCTAGAGAAGGATTGCGGAGGAACCGCCGGGGTCAGCGGCGCCTATGCGGCCAGAAGCATATAGAAGAGACGCACATTCGCATCTACGCCGGTCGCGACTACATCGCCGATAAGGACGTGCAGCGCATCCCGGGTCTCTCCCAGGAATGTCAGATTCAGAAGCTTGCGCACAATGCCTATATCACGAACGCGTGTCAGTATACAGCATGCGAGGTCATGTCTGTGGAGCATCATACCTTTGGCGCCGTCGGCACCAACAACGTACTTGGCCGTGATCTGCTCGTGTGCCTCTTCGTCGTCGTGCCTCTTGACGACAGTGGCCGTCACCCGCTCCGCGTCCTGTTTCAGATTGAGCAGCTCCGTGGAGAGCTCGACTTCGACGCCGTACTTCTTCAGGTGCTCGCGTAAAATGCGGCATGCGGCGTCCTGGCCAAGGAGCCAGGCCGTGCGCTGTTTGTACGGTGAGCGGCATCAATATGGGATAGAAGGACTCCTGAGCTTACCTCCGGGTACGCAGGCGTAGCCTCTTCGTGAGGGAAGACGGGGTACTCCTTGACGGGCTTTCCGTCCTCGTACTTTAAGTACTGGATCAGTGACCTGCCCGTCTCCTTTACCTCAGGTACACCGAGCTGGTGGTAGACCTCGAGGGTACGAGGCTACGGAAAACAGAGTTGAGAACGAAGCTAACTTGAGAGCGAGACACATACCATGATCCCCGAGCCACGCTGGCCGATAGGGAAGTGGGGTAACTTCTCGATGACACGGACATCAATACCGTTCTGGGCAAGACTAAGAGCGGCGACAAGGCCCGTCGGGCCTGAGCCAACCTGCATCACCAAGCATGATGAGTAGATGCCAAAACCCATAAATAAAGGAAGCGACAAGGGAACACCGCTACTTACGATGAGGACAGAGGTAGACATAGTATTTTCAGCGGAAAGGAGGTGTGGAATAGGAATGTGATGATTCCGCACCTGTTCCGTCGCCTTATATACATTCGTGTGGCAGTCCGACAAATGCATAGCCCATCGTTGGACTGAACGAGGCCCCACATAACAAAGGGGCACCCTCACAAGCCGAATTACGAGCAAAAACCCCGTAATGGATCTCAGCGGGAGATTGGGCGGCGCAGTGGAACGACGCGATAACCGGGTTCATAAAAATTTGACAGAAGACGTTGACTCTAGCTAGAATACGGCATGTTCCTCATGTACGCAGGATGCAGGACTGCCACATGCCTGAGGTCAGCGACGGAAACTGCGGGCTGTCAGTGTCAGGAACACTACATGTCGGGTGGAGGGACTCACGCCAGGTCCGCTCTATTGGAGTGTGTGCCTGGTCACATACTTGGCGCGACAGCGAAGAGAACTTATCTTACGGTTCCGACAAAACTGACATGCTTTCCGCATATACACCCACCATCAGATACTTGGACATCTGCGAAGTTCTGTGCATGATAAACAAATGAACAACGGGATAAGATCCCGAAAAGAAACGATAATCCACCTTGAAACCGAGATAGCGAGCACACCTGCGAAATACTTCTCCGCCCCTTCAACGCCGCCCACCAACCAGCCACACCGCCGGGCCGTATAATCGCAATCTTCGCAGACTTGAACGAAGCGCGCAAAGCGCTGAACGCGCCGTACGTGTGTTCCTCTTCGTCTCGAAGGGTCAGATCAATGCCCTCCGCCGGGCCCGCGCTCGACGACTTCGGATAGATGGATGCAACCCGCACAGTGCCCGCGGGCAGGCGCTCCAGAGACCTGACAACTGAAACGGGGTCTCTGCCATCGGGAGAGATGAGGACAACGTGGCGAGTCGAGTTGAAGACATCATACAGCCGGGAAATGCTCCCTGCGTAGACATCCAGGAGTCACGGCGGGTCAACCGCGCGGTCGCCTGCGTGCAGCCGATCCACGTCTACTGCGACATACGTGCTGAACCTAGATCTCCTCCGGGCGGCCTTGGTTGTCGATGATGATCGGGCTCCAGCAATAGTGCACACCGAGCTGGTTGAGCTATGTCGAGCCTTGGTGGGGCAAAATGTCCTCCTTCCGGGGCGTCATGTCGAGGTCCTTGTTGAGGAACGCAGCCGGAAAGTTCAACCTTTCTTTGATAATGGAAAGGCGCTCCTCGGTGTAAGAGCTCAGAAGGCCAGGCGCGGTGAGAGCGACTTTCCAGGATAGGTTAAACTAGTATGCAGTGGTTACGATGGGTCAGGCGCGCGACGATGGAAGATGGGTGCTTACAATGAACGTTGATCATGACAAGGTACGAATGCAGTACGAACACCCCGTGATAAAATATCTGTCTTGTGGGAAGGTATTACCACTCGGACTGTTGGCCTCACGATATCACGAGCAACCTCAGATCCAGGTCAAGGAGATGGATGACAGAATTGTAGTCTGCCATCGTCTCAATCTTGCCAATTTTCAGGCCAGGTAGCTAGAAGACGGCATGATGAGTCGAACCACAGCCTGAGACTCGGAGGAGATGCAAGCATGTCAATAATGTTATGACGAGAGCGAGGCCGAATAAGATGTATGCGTCATCTGGTGCATCATCGAACCGGAGTCAGTACTACAAAGGTACCCGAAATAAGGGCAGCCTCAGCGTGAAAAAGAAGCAAAAATAGACATGTCGCAGGTTTATACCTACTATATACCTCCTGTCACAACGACGTGTTCGATAATGACATGGATCTTATCCAGCTTTCGCCCAGGAACGTCGGATTCAGAAGCTTGAGAATGACACCTGCCGACGACAGGCTTCAGCGCCAAAGCACCGGCAAAGGGTGCTCAAAAGATTATCGTATCCTGTGCGCCATGAGCTCTCATAAGGGAGTTGGTCGTGACCGACGCGTTGCTCGAATCTGAGCACCTCAATGTCAGTGGAGAGTTCTGCATCAATATCATGCTTCTTGAAATGCCGATGCAGAACGCGACACGCAACATCCGACCTGACAGCGATCTGTTACCTGGTCGCAGACTCACTACCCTTTTAGCGAGACGTAATATCGGGCTCTCACCTTAGGGTACTCAGGTATACCTCCCTGAAAGTCCATGATGACGAACTCCTCCACGACTCTGACATAGTCTCTTTGTAAGGATGGGCGGTGGCAATGTCTGCCTTCAAGGGTAAATTTCGAGACTGCGATGAGAGAACTAGATCTTCGAGCTTGTAAGGCCATGATGAGAATACACGCACCGTTATTTCAAAGCTTCGCTGGCTGACTGGGAAGTCTAGTAAGTAACTTCTCGGTGATACGAGCATCGACGCCACCCTGAAGAAGAGCAGAGCAGAGATGAAATCATCCGCTCCAGAGCCAACTTTCAGCAGAACGTGAAGTGACTCGGAATAAAAATGCTGCGAAATCGACACTACTGACAATGAGGGCTGAAGTGAGTATGCTGTACGTGGAGTCTGCAGACGGGTAAGAATGTAGTACCATGAAGAGCGGGCCTAAGTTGCGAAAACGATGGTTCATACAGGTATCTGTCTCATTCCCTCGTGCCGTTTACTCATGTTGACTCGTCCTCCCATGGTCGCAAGCCTCCGGAGTCCGGATCGGTCAGAGCGATAAGCACCGCAAGATGGTTGCGATATTCCGCATAATTAATTGAGGCCTTATGTGATGTCGCGTTGAGAAATGAAGCTCTGTAGACTGCTCTTCAGGAAGCTCAGCGACAGTGGAAGGAGTAACAAACACGGTCGCGTCAATCCTGTTGGCGACGTCGAAGTCGAGGGCGCCAACACGGCATCTGCCGTGATCAAGTATCTATGTACATATATCATCTGCAGATTTCGGAACGACTACAAAATCGGTACTTGGTTGTCGATATGTCCAAAACTTCCTTGTCCAAACTGTAGAGACCCCACCGTGGTTCGAACACGGGACCCTGCGATCTGCAATCGCATGCTCTGAACCACTGAGCTATGGAGTCCGATCTTTATTGCCATTTGCAGCGAAATTGGCGCCGCATCGTTTTCGACGCGCCTCGCGATCTTCCATCGGCGAAAAAGTGTCGGCGAGACCCAGCTTTGCATAGCTTTGCAAACCCTAGAATAGTCACCTGTTGCCGTACTTTCTACCGCTCAGGACCCTGCAATATAATTATGGTATGGTTACTGGCATGGGCACAAAATCCGTTACAATCCTTCGCAAGGTTGCAAGCATCTGACAATGTGATGCCAGCTGAATGAAGCATGGCAATCCTCAGATAGCATTGCAAGGCTATATAATGATGGTATGGTAATTGACATATCTCGGCCAGGTGGTCAGCCGTGCCAGCGCAAGTTGACTGCTTGCCAACGGCTTGCTTGGAAGCTGAAGTTTCGCAATGCCTCGCATGATTGGCTCCTTTGCCATGGCCATAGCTACATCGGCCACATTGGTGATCCATCGGCGCATTCACGCATTCACATTGGGCCCGCGGTGATTATCAATTCCGTTTGCTATCACTCGGGTAATAGATTTTGGAAACTCGAAATTATATTCATTCGTGATCAGCACGTTTACTACTCGTACGCCATACGACATGTCAGCGAGTAGAACCCTAAGAAGCAACAGTGCCCGACGCCGCAGCATCAAGACGAGCGCGCTTCTCAACGCGCTGTGCTTTTAGGCGTTCAATAGCGGACGGGGCATGCGGGACATCTCCCAGTCGATCAAGTGCATTGTCCGGTAAACCAAGAACTTCCCTATACCAGCATCAGCATACAGGCCCACGCGACGAGATTGGTTACTCACATATCATAAAATTTGAGAATCTTCATACCTTCCTCGCCGCCAAGAAGATCAACGAGATTCCAGAAGAACGTCACGTAGTTGAAGTCTCGATCAATGGTATGCCATTCCTGTACATCGGATATGGCAAACCGTGCCTATAGTTTGTTCAGTGCTCAGATAATAAAGCGAGAGCGTTGAACTATCGGGACATTACCTGAACGGCAATATAGGCAAGCACGCGGGGTGTCACCTTGCGCATCTTGATGATCTCGCAGTTAGGACGTCGGCCACCCCGCCTGTACCCTGCGGGCGCAAAGACAGACTTGGGGCCTCGGAGGATATGTTTGGCAACCTAGAAGACCGTGTAAGCTTTAATTAGTAATGTGAGCAGACGTGCAGACGTACCCTTAACGTCAGATGGCCCTGAAATAACCCATCCTCTAAATTGTCCTCAATGTACTCGTGATCATGGGGATACAGAAAGCGCGGCAGTTGGTGAGCAGTGACTTTGATGCGGCCCGATCTCACATCAGCAAAGGTTCTAGATAACAAGATATTGAGTTAGCAGGGTTGCAGAGTTGCAAAGCGAGGAACGTACATATCGTTTGCGGCCAGCTCGACTGGAGTAAGAAGAGTAGCAAGCGATTGATGTTTCCATCCCCGTACTATCTTATTCGGATCGCTTGGGTGAATGAGTGGGTTGAGGGAGACACTAATGTCATAGTGAATATATCCAAGAATTTTGTACTTAATACTACCGGTATCATCACCGCGGGCCTGTTCGGCACCATTGTTGATCTGCCAACACGGTATTCAGCGTCAAATAGCCCATCAGATGCCACAACAAACGACGACCTAACTTGTCTGCACACCCCAGTCCTCAGCTTCCGCTGTTCGGCCATTGCAATAATCTGTTCTCGAAACCCTGGGATTAGGTGGCGTAAGATGTCCCAGTTGCCCTGCAGCTGTGCGTCCCTATTGTTTGACTCGACGGTGAGCCATGAAAATTGTTGCAACACCGACTTACTCACCTGGGGTCGCTGGTTACATCGGCCTCATCATTACTATCGCGGTTCTCATACTGCAACCCATGGTCGACGATTGCAGTAATGGTCGTAAATGGATCGCCCAACCGTGCGAAACGGCGACCGTAGTCAGAGTAGTCACTTGGTTCGTCATCGAAATCTTCATGCCCTTCAGACCTGTCTCGAGAAATCTAAGTGTAAGTCTCACGATACTGCTCTGCAGAAGGGCGAAGTTGTACTGACACTTTTCTCTTCGCAGAGCCTTTCAACAGCACTGTGAGCACATTTCTGACTTGCTGAGGGAGTGGATACTCGGCCGACTCCGGGACCGTCTGTGTGTCGGGAGAGGCCATAGCGTTGGATGATGAACTTTACGGTCAGTGCGTAGCCTCATTATATGTCTTTTTGGCCCCACATGAATCATCATTCTTTTTGGATGGGCCCTACACTGGCGTGTGCTCCGTCGCTTTTCCACATGGGTTTAGCAGGGCCCAGCCTGAAATATGTGTATCGAGGCGGCTCCTGAAGGGGTACGATTCCTGCTCATGTGCGTGTTCCCATATTACCGATCATTCTTCGATTAACCAGCTCCATTTACCCACCGTCATTATCCGCATACTGCAGCGGCACAACTGACATTATCGAGGCGGATAGGTACAATTCAACCTGTTCTTGACCTGTTCCCTCCCACTCGTTTCCGCCATGCCCACCTTGTCCAGTTCATCTGTCATGTCACTTGGCTTACCGGTTGACCCTGCTTTGCGAGACCGTGTCATACGGGGAGCTGTGGTCTACATACGCTCACACCTCGCCACGAAAAATCCATTTACCGGCACTATCGCTCGCGATGAAGTCTTTTCGCTCTTAGCGGAAGCTGTTCTTCGGAGTTCTCGCCATTTTTCATCGACTGGGGCTGGTGTGACAGCCATACTAGGCTCAAATGCCAACCTAACCGGGGACGAGTTTGATCTGGTACGTGGCTAGCTCCTATTTATACATTTCATTTATTCATGACACCGACACAAAGCTGCATGGAAGTATCGACGACATCAACGCTGAGCTAGAAGAGATCGCTCGCGAGCTGGTGGTAACGCATTTCGGCTTCACCGAACCTCGTGAAACACCAGAGCCTGCCATCATCATCGCTGAGAATAAGCGAAAGTTTCTGGACTTGAAGTCCAGCAGGAACTTGTTTCACCGGGTATGTGCCTCCCTCTGAGCCTTTAGTACTTGATACTCACTTATCATAGATGCGGCCAGATGGGAAGGTATCGGTCTGGCCATCCCGTAGGTATCAGCACCCCATCTTTCAAGATTTCATCTTCCGTGCATGGTTCAGTCAAGGTCCCCGGTGCGCCGGCCGTCGAGCAGCACCCGATTTCGATGATGTGGATTCCAATAACAACTATTGCTTTCGTCATGAGTATGGTGCGTAGTCTAATATTCTTTCTTTTCTTTTCTTACTAAATGGTACCTGTAGGTATTTTCTGCAATCCATGAGTGGACTGATGGTGAACTGAATGCAAAGGACTTCCTGAGGAGTCCTTCAGACATCGCCACCAACTTCCACAGTAGTCGAACGATGATCTCCTTCTGGGAGGAGGACACAAAGCGCAGTGGATCGCCGCTGACTTATTCCGGAATGCGGACGCTCATGTTGCATAACGTGAGGTTTGTGACCTATGCAACTACTCCACGATTCCGTACTGACTTCGTTTCAAGGGATGATTGCACCGGATTTTGAGCAATGGAGTGTCAGATGCTCCGATCGTGCTACGTAATAATACCAGGCTGATTCACCGTCGCTTTCTTTGTACGAGGCATTGTGCCCTAGCTCACAAGGTCCATTCTCAGTTCCCTCTCTTTGTCTGAACCTCCGATTCCTCTATGCCCCTTTCTTATCTTTCCTTATTTTGTTTCGTGACCTTGGTACTGATAACAATGGCATACCCATGCGTCTTACCATGCACTCGCACCTTTGATTTGAAGATGAGTCTTACGATACACCAGAACACATGCATCGAGTTCGCCAAAAATGATACACAGTATGCCGGGCTTTCAGCAAAGATTGCAGAGCGTAAAGACCGCCGGAAGCGACGTCGTCTGGAAGAGTCAAGTCCTGCAGTAGGTTCCATTTTCACTGCTATGGGACAGCCAAAGTCAGCTAATTCTTCGCGTTCGGTAGCAACCAGAGCTGAGCATAGATCCACCTGCCGACGTCGCCATGATACCGCCGCATGAAGCTGCTGTCAACAATAGTGCAGATGTGCCAGGCACGTTGAACTTCAGCAATGAACAGACCGACTTAGGTCGTGGAATGCGACGGAAGCGTCCGACCTGGAAAGTCCTCGAACAACTTCCACAGCCGCCATCACCTGTTCCCGACACTATCCAGCCTGAAATAGATGCTCCAACACCATCACCGACCCTGGCAGATACCACGCCGTGGGTCTGGCAATCCATACGCACCGCACTCAATATCTTTGGCGTCTTCCGGGAGTACCCAAGTAATCCATCACATGTCCCTGACGATTCTCTGTCTCTGGATGACCTATCATATCCAATCCCAGTAGCAGCGGGAGACGGTGGCATACATTCCCGATTATCTCTTGCAGCCGGAACCTCAGGATCCACCTCTGATACACCGCAGTCGCCTTCTGGCCCATTCGCCAATATGTCAATCTTTCGTTTCATGAACTGGTTATGGACTGGTTCACCACTCAAGTCCATCTCCGAGGCGAAAAAGCTGTTGAACGATGTTATTTTAGCTCCCGATTTTTGCGTTGCAGATCTGGCATCTCTAGATGTTGCCGTGAGACAGACGCCTTCGACAAAGCTATACGCAATGGAGACCCAAATCTCCCGATGTCACCTGCAGATGGATGGAAAGAGTCTCATGTCAAGATACTTGTTCCGGATGGGCGAGCGCATCGCCCTAATAAAGATCCGCCACCTCCTACTTTCACTGTCACTGGTCTCCATCATCGATCACTGGTAGAGACCATCAAGGCTGCATGGTCAGATGAATCCTCTCGCGACTTCCATTTCACGCCATTCCGGCAACTCTGGCAGCGAGACCCATCATCAGAGGCTGAGAGAGTTCACGACGAGATCTATTCAAGCGATGCCTTCATTCAAGCACATACGGAGGTCCAACAGCTTCCTGGCGAGCCAGATTGCACTCTAGAAAGGACTGTCTGCGCGATGATGTTCTGGTCCGACTCCACCCACCTCGCCAACTTTGGGACTGCATCGCTGTGGCCGCTATACCTCTTCTTTGGTAATCTATCGAAATACGTTCGCGCATGTCCAAGTTCAGGAGCTTGTCACCATGCCGCCTACATTCCTAAGGTACCTTTGCTATTCTTCTCTCTTCGACGATGTCGCTGACTCGCTACCGACAGTTACCGGACACCTTTCATGACTTCTTTGAGACATTGACTGGCGCTGCACCGACCGACGATATACTCACTCATTGCCGCCGTGAGCTCATGCACGCAATCTGGACGCTCCTTCTTGACGAGGAATTTGTCCACGCTTATCTTCATGGTATCGTAATTCGATGTGCAGATGGGATCACACGGCGTGTATATCCTCGCATACTCACTTACTCTGCTGACTACCCGGAGAAGTAGGTTCACCTTCGCATCGCTGGCATTCATAGAACTTAAGCAATATTTTCAGGGTCCTGTTGGCAACAATCCGTAACCTTGGAGCTTGTCCCTGTCCGCGCTGCAAAATCCCAAAGACTAAGATCCACGAGCTCGGGATGCGCAGAGATGATGTTCGCCGAGAACGGGACGTGCGGCAGGACAACAGCACTTTCCGCGACAAGGTCAGTTCTGCTTGCAGAGCTGTATACGAGCTGGGTAAAGGTGTGAAAAGTGCTGTAGTTGAGAGGATGCTATCGGAGGAATCATATGTTCCAATAGAGGTACGTCATACGCCCACAATTCAGAAGAATCCAGACCCTGATCTCCGCGATTAGAACGCGTTTTCGAGTCGACTCTCATCATTCGGGTTCAACTTCTTTGACATGTTAGTCGTCGACCTGATGCACGAGTTCGAATTGGGTGTTTGGAAGATGGTTTTCATCCATTTGATACGTATACTGGTCGAGTATGGTAACAGCACCGTCCAGGAGCTCAATAGAAGGTATGACACCTTGCATCTCTCACCGAGTACGAAGTATTAAGGTTCTCTTTTCAGGTATCGATTAGTCCCCACATTCGGTCGAGCAACAATTCGCCGTTTCTCAAACAACGCGTCGCAGCGATGAAAAAGCTAGCTGCTCGTGACTTTGAGGACTTATTGCAGGTAGGCTATATTAATGTGACTGCTTCTATTTCTTTGTACTCATCTAGATCCTGCAGTGCTCGATACCCGTCTTTGAAGGCCTTCTGCCCGAGCCTCACAACAAGATAATCTTAGATCTTCTTTTTGCTCTTGCGGAATGGCAAGCCGAAGCGAAGCTCCGCATGCATACAGACTCCTCGCTCAACCTCTTGTCCAATGCCACGAGTTTTCTTGGCGCACAGCTTCGCCGATTCGCAAAGGACACGTGCAGCTGCTTCAAAACCAGGGAGTTGCCTCGTGAGGCTGCAGCGCGGGGTCGGCGTTCGCGAAAAACAGCGAAGCATCCAAAGTCCTCAGCCCCTGCGGCCATTGTGTCAGCTTCGACAAGTTCCAGACGCAAGGTGTTCAATTTACTTACATACAAACTCCATGCCTTAGGTGATTACGTTCGGCAAATTCGATGGTTCGGAACTACCGACTCATATTCAACGCAACGGTAAGTACTGTGTCTACGAGTTGTACAGGAATAAGACAGACATCTTAACCTGCATTCTGCTAGGGAGAACTGGAGCACCGACACGTCAAGAGATTCTATGCACGCACGAACAAGAACAATGCTGTCCGACAGATGACAGCCCTTCAGCGACGAGAACAGATGCTTCGCCGACTCATGCGAGGTAAGACGGTCTCGCAACGCACACCAACTGGTCGAAAGCAGCGAACGCAAACGACTCTATCTTTCGAAGAACAAGAGCCATTGAGAGCAACCCGTCCAGACCAACACCATCACATTTCACAGTCGCGGAATTTCCCAATCCATGTATCAACCCTCATGTCTACTTTACAGCGCACATGCATTGGAGAGGTGCATCATTTGACATCCGTACATGACTACCTACTGATAAATCAATCTCCGGTACAGGATTTCCTGCCTCAATTGCAAGATCACCTTCTCGAGCGCATCCGCCATCCCGATATGGCATCGGAGAACCGTAGATATACACCTGGAGAGCGCCTGCAGCTGGTCATACAGAATGACCGAGTCTTCGTCCACAAAGTCCTCCGCATCAATTACACGACATACGATGTGCACCGTGGGCAAGACTCCATGAATCCGCGCACACACGCCAATGTGATGACATTGGCTACCGACAGCTCGCGACATCCGTTTAGGTATGCTCGTGTGTTGGGAGTCTTCCACGCCGACGTGCTACATCGGCCAGTGGGTTCAATGGCAAGAATGGAATCCATTGATTTCTTGTTCGTGCGCTGGTTCCAATTTGACGCACGGTGGAAGGGTGGCTTCAAGGCTCGACGGCTTCATCGTGTACAGCTCCTTCCGGAGACGGATGCTGCATCATTCGGCTTTCTTGATCCAGACGACGTGATTCGCGAGGCGCACCTTATTCCTGCCTTTGCGCATGGACAGACCGAGCAGGAGTGGGATTTCTACTATGTAAACATGTGAGATATTTCGCTTTCGAGTTAACTTTTGACTGACTGTTCACTGGCACAGATTCGCAGACCGCGATATCTTCATGCGCTATGCTGGCATCGGCGTGGGGCATAGCTACCACGTTGAATTGCCTGCCGACGAGTTACGGGCGAGTGACGGGGACGACAACACCACTGACGATGCAGTCGAAGGTGAGAACGCCCCGCTCATAAACGAGGATGAGGCGGAGATCGAGACAGACCTCGATGACGACGACGAGAGCGGCGGAAACGGTGAAGATGGCAATGTGGACATTGAAGAAGAAGACTATCTGGGTCCAGAAGATGGCGAGGGCGAACTCGATGTCGTTGATCAGGAGGGTTATGGAGACCTGTAAACTCATGTTCAATAACAATCACACTTGCTTCATTGCTAACCTGTGATAGTGAAGTGCCCCGGGGTGTGTGCGCGCGGTTAGCGACACGGTATATCATTTCCGAGTCTCCGACTTTGACATCGGAGGAAGATGCATGCGATCAAGTTTCAGAACTTCAACCGGAACACCATTTCTTCTTGCCATTGACCATTTTGATGGCTCAAGATGCCCGAAATATTGCCCATTTAGCTTAGCATTAGACGGGCAAGGGGTTATGAGGGCGGGGTGCTGAATCCCGACTGCATCGACGCGTGCTAAATGCAATCGGCTCTTTCCGAAACCGCGTTGAACGTGAGCGCGTGTTTCAGAGCCTTGTAGAATTTAAATGATAGCCTACGCAGACTGTACGAGAAGTAGGATTTAACTTCACCAGGACCTTGTCTCGATGCTATTGCACATACCTGAATTTTTTTGGGCCTTTGACCGTGCCGACAAAGGCAGAATTTGGGCTGCAAGTTGTGCGCGCTGCGCCTACCACGCAAACTCAAAGTAAAGGCGGGCTCTGCCACAGTGCCGGATTGCTTTACGATGCCATTGTATTGCTTATGAATGGATGAGGTGTACATATGTAAGGTGAATTTACGGGTTGGCATGCCTCAATAGGATGGCAGCGATATGGCAAAGTAGTCACCAATCTGTCAGCGGGTATGCCTCTGCTATGTCTCCCGTTTACTTCCCTCTGCACAGCTTCACAATCCACCACCTTGCTGGGTCACGCGTTGTATTAGTCATCTGGCAGTAGCTACTCCCCACAAATTCGCAGATGTCCGTGCTGAATCTTCCGAGCCCAATAGCTCCTCGAGGAGGTGGGCGTTTCTCATGAAAAAAAGTGTGTTGAGTTTGTATTGATGACTACTCGTGCGGCCCGGGGTTTTTGGAACAGTTGGAGGCGTGCACGGTCTTTTAGGAATAGTGCTCCCTCTCAAGTGCTTTGAGCACGATAGGGGCACAAAATAATATATATCTACATGAAGTAAACCCACAGTAATGGACTATTGTATCTGTTCAAGTGCGCCCCAGCGATGATTTGAGGGGATGTGAGGCAGAAACAGGTGGGATATGTGTTTTCGCCCCCGGTGCTCCTACCCTGAGGCCGTGGCTGTGCTGCTGCCTTGACCTACTCGTCCTGAGACCTGCTATG